>CAKNXH010057208.1:49892-93496 GCA_932178445.1 Andricus quercusramuli
ATTATTATTATTATTATTATTATTATTATTATTATTATTATTATTATAGATCAAGCAATTTGCCTTGAATCAAGAGATTTTTTCCGTTCTTGCATCAATTTTGAATTATGTTACTGAAAAGAGGTTTTACTATGAAAACCCGTGTTTTCAAATATTATGCAATTTCACAATTTCCATACTCTTCAATAAAATGTCTTAATATTATAGGTCAATCGATTCGTCTCGAATCAACACATCTTTTCTGTTCTTGCATCAACTTTGAATTATGTTAATGAAAAAAGTTTTACTACAAAAAAACGATTTTCAAAATATATAAATTACCATAACTTCCCTACTCTTTGATAAAATTTATTAATATTATAGATCAATCGATTTGACTCGAATCAACACATCTTTTCTGTTTTTACATCAACATTAAATTATGTCAATGGAAAAAGTTTTACTATAAGAAACCGATATTCAAAATATATAAATTACCATAACTTCCCTACTCTTTGATAAAATGCATGATTATTGTAGGTCAATCGATTCGTTTCGAAACAAGGAATCTTTTATATTCTTGCATCAACTCTGAATTATGCTAAAGAAAAAAGTTTTACTATAAAAAACCGATTTTCAAAATATATAAATTACCATAACTTCCCTACTCTTCAATAAAATGTATTAATATTATAGGTCAATCGATTCGTCCCGAACCAAGGCATCTTTTATATTCTTGCATCAACTTTGAATTATGCGAATGAAAAAAGTTTTGCTATAAAAAACCGATTTTTAAAATATTATTGAGTGCTAGAAAAAAATGCAATACATATTTTTTGAAATCCTTCGGTCAGTTTCAAGATATTAGTGAGGAAAATTAGCTCTCCAAATTTCATCAATTTACCTGCAACGGTTTTCTAGTTATCGTGTTCACAAAAAAGCGTGACATCCACACATCCACACACACACACACATCCGGACAATTGCTTAGAACATTGTATTAGACATTTTTAAATTAGGGAGGGTTCAATTAAATGAATTTAAAAAATTTGAAAAATGTTACCATTACAAAGCTTCCTCTATGAGGAAGCAAAATGTGTAAAAATACATACAAATTTAAGGCTCACCTAATCATTGCGTTATTGTCAGGTTTAATTTAAACATATACTTTGCCTGTCTAAACCCATTCAAATGTGTGTCAAAAACGACATTTTTTACACCCGTGCAACTTTCAATACCATTCAAAATCAAACTTACAATATAATTAAGGCACTATATGATGCTGAATCAACTCAAAACGAACGGCAAAAACGTTGATTTGTATCTGAATTCGACTTTATTTTTGCTAACAAAAAATATTTTTGAGCATCCAGCGCGTAGAGGCTAACGGCTTTTCGCTCTATACTTACATCACGGAGTGACTTGCATTTGAACGACTTCGGCAGTCTACGTCGACTGTCGCTCAAACTGCACCATATACACAACACAGAAAAAAAACGCCATGTTGAAGTTTATTCAAACCACGTAATCACGCGGGAACATTAAAAACTTCCTTTAATGTAATAATGGTCAAATAAATTTTAAGACATTTGAAAAATTGTGAAAGTATTTTCAACACATTATTTTAAAAATTTCAATTTATCAAAATTAGATTTTTGAATTAGTCTGTCAACATCATTAAATTAAAAATACTTGTAACATTTAAATTTATATTTCAGATGTTTCTCATTTTTTTTTCTGTAGGAAATTATTTACACTAATTATTTCTACAATAATAATAGTTTAGATTATTATTATCAAAAAATGGGCTTATGATAACATTATATGTATAAATAGATGCCTATCACAAAATGCGAGGCATTTGCCTCGCACACACGTGCCTCACGCATTGCGCGACGCATAAGCCCCGCACATACGTGTCTCTCGCAAAATGCGACGCATATGCAACACATCCTACAAGCACTGCGTGCCTCGCATGCGGTGCGGGTAAAGTGCCTCGCACGATTGTTATCTGGGATGTATGTCGAAATAAACTACCGTCGGCTATTTCGCCATACATGTCTGGTGAAATAGTCGCAGCCAATATTTTACGTTATATTGTTCGTAATTATTGCCAACGGCGATACCACGCTGAAAACACCAGTTCTCGTAAGTTCACTGAAGTTAAGCAGCGTTGGGCGCGGTTAGTACTGGGATGGGTGACCGTTCGGGAATACTGCGTGCTGTTGGCCCGTCGTGGGTGTGGTGGACCCACACTGGTAGTAAATATCCACCTAGAAACACTACCCGAATCGGGTAGTGAGGCAATGAATGTTGGAGTTCGAACTGCTATTCCATTTTTTTTGTTTGTTCGTAATTATTACCTTTTTGTAGTTTTTTTCACATATTGTTTTTAATAGGCAAATTTAAAAGTTTCAAATATTTAATTATTAACTATGAATTGTTTGAACAATTTATATTTTTTTACATTTTATCACAAGTTATATGTATACTTGTAATGACATGAACTAATCAGGCAATATAAAAAATCAGTATGTACAATTTAATGTGATATTGTTTAAACAATCGTTTGATTCTAAATAAAGCCGTGTCTATGCTCATTGGAATTCGGTGTGCATAGCGTGGGGAAAGTAGGAATGGCGGCTGGCTCACCGAAATTCGGCGAGTTTAGCTGAAAAATATACAAAGTTTCATGCTTTCATAATAGTTTGAGCCAAATTTAGGTGCACTGTAACTACTACATTGTCGGTGAACCTAGAGACTTTTTTGAAAATGTTTTATTTGAAAACAAATTAAATAGGAATATGAAATTGAGGTGCTGGAATGCTGGATGGAAAAAGGAGATACGGAATTATTTCGCTGGGACGTTCTGGGCACTCCCACTCTCAGCGAAATGCATCCGTTGGCTCAATTTTCAATTAATTTCGTGGAAAAATCCTTTTACAGCTTTATTTAAGACTTAAGAAGAAAGGAAACGAGCAGTGGTAATGTGAAATTTTGGGTGGCGTTTCCAGAAGTTTACTACATATTTTGATTCGTAGAGTAATGACGTCAATAGTGGGCCATCCTTCAGTAGTGGATCTCCTCTAATTTTCACCTGAGAATATTAAATAAGAAAATAAATGTTAAACCTGTCTCTTACATGAAGCTTCTTGATATATAAGGTTGAATATGTCATAAAAAATTGTGATCAACATTAGTCAAAATTGTGTGGTTGACTTCTGATGACTTGGCACATTTTCTTTTAAGAATACAGTTAATAATTTCAGTAGCGCTTACAATGAATTTTATAGGTGCATGAGAAGCTGCATAAAATGTAACGCTTTTTCCATATTTCTCCTGTAGTTTTTCGCTATTATGAAACACTCGGTTATACACCCCCGGCGCGCGCGGCAGTGTTACGTAATTCATGGATGGCCCCTATGCAATGTACACGATTTAGTATTTAAAAAAAAAATTGGTTATACTTCAACACTTCTGCAGTTATGTACAATCAAACATTATTTTGTTATTAGGCACGGTGAGTTTCCTGCCTCTTCTAGACTGCCCATGTTCTTTTGATATTTTAACTTACACCGTTCCGGACTGCGGAATTCCTAAAGAGTGGGATGAGACTCAGCCCGTTTTCATTGCCAATAGTCAGGAAGTTCAACTTAGATCATTCTCCACTTCTCTTCACAAAATGGATACCATCGTCAGCTACAAAAACACGTGAATCTCAACGATAGTATTCTAAAATATTGCAGAATGGTACAAACTTTACGAAGGTTTTTTTATTGTACATACTAGACTCCAGTGTGTTTTGTGTATTTAAAGATTTTCTTACTGAATTGTCTATCCTATAATGTTAGCATTTAAAATGTATGCATGAATGAACGACCGACGAATTTTGGTGAACACTTCTATCTGTTGGAGAAAGCAGTGTTTTTAAGGAAAGATGTTAAGTAAGAAAACAGATACTCAGTTTATTATAAATTATAATATCGACGCCTCCATTCACTATGAGTTTGAATACTAGCAGCGCCGTGTACGAGATTATGCCCTATGCTTATACACAGCGCATAGTCTCATACACGGCGCTGCCAGCATATAAACTCATTGATAGACTATATTTATATAATACTATGTAATTGTACGGAACTTTCGGTATTTCATATAAAATCAAGTCCGAGGGGTTAAAATTAACTCGTGAATACCGACGCTGAATTCACTGGTGTGAAGTCACTCGAATTCACATGAAGTCACTAAAATCACTTGGAGTCAGTGTAAACTCTATGGGTCGAGTTGTGAACCCCTCGATCAAGTCAGATTTATTGAGCTGAAAAAGGCCGGTTGTTTGAAATAGTTTTTTGATTTTTCATTGTACCTACCTACTCTTCTTATTGTGATAGTAATTATGTACGATAGTTTCTAAACCGTTTTCTCAGGAAAAAGTGAATAACTACTATTCATTGTATGGTTTTTCAACATCTACGAGACATTTAAGTTTCGTTTTCAAAAGTGTCAAAATATACGTTCCACAATACCTATTTTATAAAAGATCTTTTGAATATCAGAATTTGAAATTTATATTCCTCTCAAGAAAGTTATTTAGTTCCATCATATGTACATAATCGAGTAAGTAAATATAAGAGACAACACTTTTAAAAAAATTATTCGCTAATTTTTTCTTCCCTTGTTTTTATTTAATTATAGAAATCAGAAGGATGTTTTTTACAAAGGTTGCATTTTTGAAAAGACAGTTTCCCATAAACATTGCTTGTTTTTACTTGTATCAAACTTTAATAAACTCGAAGACTAGGGCAGAATAAGTCATTTCTCGTAACGCATAAAGCTAGTTTCAGCTTCAAAATATTTTCATTTGTAAAATCACTTATCAAATTTATTCGATTTTTAATGCATGTATTCGCCGATTTAAATGTAGGATACTCTACTGTGAGTAATGTTTACATCTTTATAACTGCCTAACTGTTAAGTGACCTTTCGAATTCGTTTTCTGGACAAACCTATGCACACGTTTTTTGCACTTCGTCTAGTAATATTAAAAAATGAAAACAGATCAGTTAGTCCTTACATATCTAAGTTGAAACAAGTTTTTGAACCTAAATTGAATAATCTTGTTCTTGCTAAAAAGTGATTTAATAAATATGTGACGATTTTTCAATTTATATTCAAATGAAAAATATACAGCCAACAAATCGATGTAGAAAACGAAAGAGGGAAGAGAGTTCTCCCAAAAAATAAATGTTAAGACAATTTCTTCTTCGTTTATCTTACACGTAAAAACTTTTTGTGGAATTATTTTAATTCAAATATTAATAGAAAATATATGTAATTAGACTTTTTAGATGTAAAGTCATTTTATTGAATTAAATTTTGCACCAAGAACATAACATGCGAAACTAATAAGCTTCTAGCTGTTTCATGCGTAAAAAGATTAAATTTGATAGGTTGTGTATAAATTAATTAAGAATTGAATAAACCTGATGACAGACCAGTCCCTATATCCCCTATTGTACCCTATATTCACAAACAAGCTGCATATTGTTGACAAAATACGGGTGTTATCTGATGCAAGGAGAAGAATACAGAAGAAGGAGATATGGGTCAGGGAGAATCAACAGTTTCTCACTAACCTATCCTGCCTCTTCAGCGATCTCCCTGTTTCCGCTGCAGGACCAGCTGGTATCAAAAATTTCTGGTGAAAGAAGTTTACGTCCACACACCAACATCTGGTTCGCATATTAACCTCATATTTAAAATCGGAGACGCCCATTCCGCAGTGGCTGGTGTTAAGATGATTTATACTCCTACCGAAGAAAGGCGACTTGTCCAACCCAGATAATTGCAAGCCAATAACTTATTTGAACACGCTATGTAAGATCTTTACAGAGGTTCTAAACAACCTGAAAGCTTTTGATTCAACCTCTCATAGGCTTATTATCTGTCTGTTAGAACGCTTGAATATTCATCCGTTCATAGTGAGATGCATAGAGAGATTGATATCCCTTTGGAAAACTAGATTCACTATCTCATCTGGAAATTATCATGTGACAACGAACAACGTCACGTTCCAGAGGGGCCTCTTTCAGGGCGACACCATGAGCCCTCTGCTGTTTAGCATCACACTTCTGCCTCTATCTATCGCACTACACCATTCTCCTAGGTACCTCTGCGGCGACACTAATCAGCGCGAGCATAAGGTCACTCATGCATTTGCTATGGATGACTTGAAGATCTATGCTTCTGGTGCAAGCAAACTTCAACCTGCTTTAAATATCGTTAAGGGGTACACAGGAGAGATTGGTATGGACTTTGGATTGAACAAGTGTTTGCCCAGATTAATCTGAAGTGAGGAAAGATTACTGTCGTTCCCGGGGACCCTGATCTCATGGATTCAAGTGTTATTAGACATCGTGACACTTTAGCAGATACAAGCGTCTCCTTCGACAGATTTGGTCTTCAAATTTGTCGCAGTTGAACAAGGTATCTGCGACTGACATCCTTGCCGTCCCGTTTCTACTCTACTTGCTTGGGTTGGTTCAATCGACGAATAACGAGCTTACGGCCCTTGATATCACCACACATAAGATCATACATATGCATAAGAGCTTGCATATCAATTCGTCCGTTCCGCGAGTATACATCTCACGCCGTCAAGGCGGACGTGGACTTCTGAATCTCCAATGTGTACATAAACGAATTGTTCTGAGTATAGCTTACATCGTTGCCAATGGCAGAGATGAGAGATCCTCTCTTAAAAATGGTGAGGAGACACGAGATGAATGGAAAAGGAGCGTTCCTTTATAAAGCCGCGAAGCAGGCGGCCGAGACCCTTGGCCTGAATTTTACATCAGAAGTGATAGAGGCCGTAAACAAGACTAACTTTGTGAATTATTTTTGAGAATATTAAAAAGGGAATAGGATTTTTTTTTAAAAAGTGTGTTCTTAAGCATGTATTGAAGTATGGCAAAACATTTTTTTATTTACGTTTCTATACAAAATGGCGCCGATGCAGCTGATTTTGCGAAATGCCTTTTTTTAAAACGTCTCCACGGGCGGACGGATTACTTGAAAAGTATGAGACGTGGAACGAAAAACAAAAATAATTCTGAATCTGTATACCATTGGCTAAGGTACTACGTTGGGGTTTTGTTTAAATCAAATTTTGTGAAAATGGCGCGATTTTGAAGAAAAAAAATCGATTTTTCGCCAAAAAAAGAGCTGAAAATTGTTTATAAAATTAAAAGTTTACGTCCAATCAAAAAACGGCTAAGTAGTACCTTAAAGAATGTAATTGTAAAGCTACTGTCCAAATTTGAAGTCAATCCGTTCACTGATGCCCGAGTAATCTGTCCGCCCAGTTCGAAAAATGTGGTTTCGAGAAAAACGCGTTTAAAGTTTCACTAACAAAAAATCCATGAAATCTCATTCATACCTCTAATCTGTGATACCTCCACAGACACACCCATACTATTTATAATAGAAATCAGCGCTCCGTAGTTGACACTTAAGGAACCATAATGACCTCCTGCTAAGCACTTTACCATTTAGACAGGTAAAAGAAATATCAAAGAGATGGATCCGAGTGCTCTGCTGGAGCACTCAGTGCACGTTTCGAGGTGCTTCGGTGAAATCAAGATTTCGACCTGTTAAAATTTTTTTTTTGCAATGGGACCAAGTGCACATTGTTTTTAGGCCCCTAAAGTACATTTCAAGCTCAAAAAAAAATCGATCCAGCAGCTACTCGACAAGAAAATGCACGGCAACTTTCAGAAAAATGCAGAATATCAGTCCTTCATGAAGGAGCAAACTTTTGCTTTCCTCAGATCATCAGGACTTAATTCAGATACAGAGAGTTTAATTTTGCTTGTCAGGACGGTGTCATTTCCACCTTAGTATACCGTGACTGCATTTTAGGTCAATAAGTTCCCAGCGATAGGTGCAGAGCCTGGCATACACACACTGAGTACCTAGAACAAGCCAAGACTTCCAGAAACAAACTATATGCGTGATCGAATTCTCGGTTCTGACCGTCTACACTTATTTGTCAAAAACCTGTATTTCCTGGTTGAAAATTCTATTGTTTTGTCAAAATTGGTGTTTTTGGCTTGGAAACTCAACAACTTGGTTGAAAAATAACCTATTTTGTTGAAAAATCGTATTTTTTAAATGAATTCTACTGATTTTCATTTTTTTGTTTAGTCAGAAAACTTCAAACATTTTGTGAAAAATTGAACTAATTTCTTAAGCATACATTTTTGTGTTGAAGATTCCTAATTTTGGTGGAAAATTCGTCTTTTTGGTAAATAATGTTTCTTTTTGGTTACTTATTTGCCACATTATTTTTACTTTTCCGTTACTTTTTTGAGAGAAATATGGTTACTATTTTTTAAGCTTGGCCAGTTCCAAGCCCTGCTTATGTATGATTCTTAATCTTTGAGTAGCAATATATAAGAAATTTTTCTTACTGAATAGAAAGCATGTTTGAAAAAAAAATACAAAACATTATTTCTTACATTTTATAAATTTCATTTCCTACTCCAAACATTGTTCCACTTTTCACAATTTCTATATTTCATGTTTAACATCGGGCAAAAATTAGAGAAAATTACGTATATTTTCAATAATACAACACGAAAATTCTGTGCAAATTTAGCATTCAAATTTAAACAAAACAATCTTGTATTTCACATTCAGAGGCAGCCAAAAACTGTTCCCATTTCAGAGGACCGGAGGGCAAAGAAGAATTTAAAGTCCATATGAAGGAAGTATTACGGTTTACGAAACAAAGATTCCGGAAGAATCTTTCAAAAAATTCGACAGGCCCAAATGTTAAAAGCACCGATAATGAAGAAAATCTGAGGATGGAAATAGATCGCCTTGAAGAGGAGAAATATATAGTGTCTCAGGATGAAGACTTTAAGCCCTTAGAGACAGACGAAGATTTCGCGGATGATGAATTGTAAAATAAATTAAATTAGTTCAATTTTTTATGTTTTAAATGTTATAAGACTGATAACTTATAAAGTTTATTGGCGATTTTGGCCGTTTCCGACGACGTCCGACGACAAATGTTATCTCTTAATAATTCATAATCGTTTCAAGCGGTAGTTTTATGTTCATATTTTTATTTTTATGAAGTGTTACTTTTCTTATAAAAACGGTTTGTACAACAAAAAGAAACAAAACAAATGCAATATTTATATTGTATTATTATTTTAATAAAATTTTATTCTTGTGTAATTTTATGGTGCTGTTTATTACGAACATTGCTTATTTTTAAATATTTCACGCTAGTCGCAGAAGGGATGCACTTCATCGACACGCGTGCGAGTCGCATGACGTGCGACGCATATGTCACGCATATGCAGATACATCTGTCTCATGATCTGCGTGACACGCGTGATGATTTATCCGCACGCGTGCCTACGCCATGCGAGGCATCGTGCGCGCATATTGTTATCTGGGGAGCTGCAACGACTGTATCCAAAATATTGGGTTAAAGTAATTGCTCTTGTGATCGGTGCTTTCAGATGTGCGAAAATATCACCGGTTCGTAACCTTAAAGCCATACATACCGGCGCGGCGTGCCAATAACATGCCAAGGAACTTGCGAGATGGATGCAGACAGCTGTCATCCTTGGGTCGCTTCGTGTCCTCAAGACACATGAGATTCATTTTCATAGATGCAGTTGCTCTCAGTGGGAACCTGCGGTAGTTATTTAACCTTTTTTCAAATGTCTGTGTGTAATTTAAACTTGGAAGTAAGTCAAGAAAAAAGTATTCATGAATACTATAACCTATACTTGCACATAAAACTTGATAAGTATGAAATGTAAATAAATTTACAAAATAAAATTATTATAATTAAAAAATGCTATTAGTGCCATAGATTTACATAATCTCAAATATTATTTTCTATTTATTTACAATTTTTTTCGAAGTGTCTCGTCGTCCCGAAATTCGGGATGACTAGCCCATTTTCAACATTTGGCTAGTCGTCCCGAAAATTATTTATTTTTTGTTTATTTTTCTCCTTTCGAGTAAGCCGAAGATTAACAAAACTGCTATTCATCCCTAATTAAAACTAAATGTTAGAAAACGGATAAAGCTAAGAGTCAGGTTATATTTTATAAAGTGTAGTCCTTTAAGCTTTCACGTATCCAAATTATGTTATGTATTTTCACTGTGTCACCGCAGTCTCAAGTTCGTTCAAAACTTTCATATGATTTCCGCGCTCTGATCGTACCTTCCTTTGATGTGATCTAGACTCTAGACTAGATACACTTGTTGTCTTTGTATTTAGAATCAATCACTCATTTGTAAAGAGTAAAATCCAATAATTATTCGCTCTCGCACTCTAAAACACTTTTTTGTGATCCAACAATTAATTCAATTAATTCTAGAATGATGATTTATCATACAAAATTTATTTAAACATTTAATAATTCCAAAAAAGCGCGCTATTTACTGCCAATGAGACTGCCGATGCGACGCATGGGCAGTACAGCTGGGGAGCCGAATTGAGAGCACTGTACCTTTATTCGGTTTTTCGTTCTATTTTGGGTGTTATTGCGCATTGGTTAACGATCACGTGACCCCTTTTCCAACGCCTCGTGGGGCGGGAAGGCACACCTCTGACAGGTCAAAAAAATAATGTAAGGTAACACCCCTACCCCTTTTCCAACGCCTCGTGGGGGCGGTAAGGCACCCCTGCGACATGTCACAAAAATAATGTGCGATAACACCCGTACCCCTTTCCCAACGCCTCGTGGGGGCGGAAAGGCACCCTTGTTACAGGTCACAAAAATGATGCAAGATAACACCCCTACCCCTTTTCCAACGCCTCGTGGGGGCGGGAAGGCACCCCTTGACAAGTCAGAAAAATAATGTACGATAACACCCCTACCCCTTTTCAACGCCTCGTGGGGGCGGAAAGGCACCCCTGTGACAGGTCACAAAAATAATGTAAGGTATAACACCCCTACCCCTTTTCCAACGCCTCGTGGGGCGGAAAGGCACCCCTGTGACAGGTCACAAAAGTAATGTAACACCCCTACCCTTTTTCCAAGACCTCGTGGGGGTGGAAAGGCACCCCTGTGACAGGTCACAAAAATAATGTAAGGTAACACCCCTACCCTTTTTCCAACGCCTCGTGGGGGCGGAAAGGCACCCCTGTGACAGGTCACAAAAATAATGTAAGGTAACACCCCTATATAATATATATAATATACCTCTGAAAAAAGCTTCAGAAATCGATATATCGATTTAAAACTTTCAGATTCGTGTTTCTCGCCAAAAATCCTATAGAAATCCGCTTTAAAACTTTGCCGCCACGGATATCGTAATCTTGCCCATAAATACAGTATTAGCATTTTTTTCGGCACAAAAATAGTCTAGTCATTTTCAGTAATTTTGGTCTAGGTGAAAGCAGTAAAATTAATTAAGTGCATTATTTTCAGGCCGACTAGACAAATAATGTTGAAAATAGGCTAGTCGTCCCGAATTTCGGGTGATTAACATTTTTTGTGATTTTTGTCTAGTTAAAACAAGAAATTTCATAAAATGCATTATTTTCGGGACGACTAGCCGAATGGTGAAAATAGGATTGCTGGAGGATGTTGCTCTTCTTCTTGTTGATAAAGAGCTTCATATCCGTTTTTTCACAAAAAGGATACCTGATCTCTTGAGTACTGAGGCGTTTTATGAGCATATCCCGGGTGCATATTGACCCAACGGTCATGTAACCTCTTCATGCATCCTCTCCGCGCCGGCGAGCTTTCTTGCCAACAGGTAAGGATGTCCCTCCTGAGTTGGTCCAACCATTTAAATCGATGTTCTCGCGTTTGTTCGGGGCCATTGCCTGGTCGTCACCTCGGTTCGTTCCTATTACTACTCCTAACTAAACCATGGCCTCCATCCGAGAGAGGCCTATTGCGGGTGGCACTGCGCGATACTGGTGTCGTAACCGCATAATTCGTTGCATTGGGGAGTAGCCCAAGGCAACGTGGCTTACTGCAAGAACTTTGTGAATTGAAAGGGTCAAAGTTTCATTGTCATAACTCGTGACCTATAAGAGATGAAACGTTATACTTTTTTTTTAGTGCAGAATTTTACCAACTATAATTTATTTAGTGACTGTTTTCACGTAGGATATGCACGAAACGAGCTATTTCCAAACAACGTATCCGACAGAAAAAAAATCAAAAAAACTTTTTTTTGGAGTTATAACTCTTGACCTATAAATTAAAAAGTAGAACATTTTTTCGTAAAACTAACGGTTTCCAAAATATAGATACAAACTTTAGAATGTTATTTTTTTATCTTTCTTGGAATTTTTTCCACTTTAATTTGGCTGTTGAATATTTCGCTCTCAAAATGTAATGGAGTAGGCAGGTCTACACAAACACGATTTTTTGAACTTTTTCCAAAAATATTTCCGGGATGCGTCGTAGTCATTTCTAGCAAATTTGAAATTTTCATCAGGAGCCCACAATGAACCGTTTTAGCAAAAAACCGCGCTTTACCTGCTTAATACGGTGAAGAGACCTTTTTTCGTACGAAATGCCGGGTCTACTAGTAAATATTTCTAAATATTTCTTTTGATGATTTTAGGGAATTCTGAATCTTCGTTGAATAACAAAACAAAAATGGTATAATTGAAAACTGTTCTTTAGTGTACTGGAGCATGACGTCCGAGCGCGTCTTCATTTTAAATGAAATTAAAAAAAAAAAATTTCTAATAAAATAAACTGAGGTTTAAAAGTTATTATTAGGGTCTTTTTTGAAATTTTCGCAAGAAATAATTGTGATTTCATAACTCTTTTTGTATATCTCGGTCCTTTTTGAAGAAAAGCGGGCTTTTTCAATTTATTGAAATTAAAAATTCAGTTTTTTTCAGGTATGGCTCCGGCGAAGATTTTCTTCTTTATCAAAAAATGATTGTGAGACATCCGAGAGACAAAACCAAGAAAAAAAATTCTTGATATTCGCACCTTTGGGTTGAAGTTATTTCAGTGGAATCGTATAGGTTATATAATTATAAAAATTTGTGAAACAGTTTAAACTGTTTTTTTTTCTACTCAAAATTTTATGCAAATGTCAGAAATTAATAGAGAACGTCAAATGCAAATTTGAAAAAACGCTATCCTCATATAGAATTATGAAACAAAAATTACTTAAAAAATGGATACGGGATTAAGGTATAATAATAATAGGTGACATAAAAGCACAGAAGTGTATTTAAAAAAGTTGCTTTAGATTTTTAATTGTTTAAAATAATTATTTGGCCTTTGAATTGCTGGTTAAGTCTTATGTCATCTAATCGATAGGATTACAGGAAGAAAAAATCACGTAGAATCATTTCACGGGTTCATGAAGTTGTTACTTTATTCCAGTATTACGAATCTTCCTTATCAGAAGAAAATGTTTCCAAACCTTTTTTTAACCGCGTGCAGAAATTAAAACACTCAAGTACGAGAAAACTGTCTTCATCAACTTAAATAATAAAAAATAAGTGAAACAGATTAACAGATATATGTTAAAATTATCTAACATAATAGTGCTGTTGCCTTACGTTACTATAAGTTTCATTATTAAGAACGAAGAATTTTCCAATGGTCACATTACAGTCTTTTCTGCTTCTCAGCATCATCATCAACAACAGCTTCTTCTGCTTCTCAGGCATCAAGTACCATTTCGCGTCATATCTGAAAAAGTTAACAAATAAATCAAACAATATTTTTTCTTCAGGTATTTCACATTGTTTTCTTTTATTTGCTAATAGTTTTAATTTAACTTATTTTATTGTCCAATAAAAATTGTGAGACTAAAACAACCATTCGAGGTTCGAATCCTTCTGGTTCTTATCATTTACCACGGGATTCTAACAGAAATCTGTTGTAAGCTGCCCACTGGATGGAAAAGAGAGTATGACCCCTTACGAAAAGATATGACAGGTGTGTCATTTTTTCCCTGTCATTTTTTTCTGTCATTTTTTCGCGACCACAAGAAAATGACAGGGAAACGACAGGCAAAATGACAGGAAAACGACAGCCGAAAATGACTGGCCCCAATTGGCCATAATTTATAATAATATTGTGTAACATTATAAATTATCGACGACATGCAGACTTATTCGTAAACCATTTGAACTTTCCTGTAAAGCTTAAAAACATCATTAGCAGAAGAAAATTATTATGGGAATTTTCACGATGAAACACCTTTCTGTAGCCTGTTGCTAATTCCGAATTATCTTCAAACACATAAATTGTGGAAGGTGTTCGATTTGCCATTTTAATGCCTTCTTATCCTTACAAAGTGCTAAACTTAAGTACCATGGACAACAATTTCAGATTATTTTCAACTTTCTCCATCCCTCAAGAAGTTCAATGCGTGCTCCTAATTCCATGATCCAACAAAGAATGGTCTCACCACGCGCATCTAAAAAAAAGTGAACCAATCAAAGGGTACGTAGGTTGCGCGTGGCGGAACCATTCTTTGTTGGATCATGGAATTGGAGCGCGCAGTCAACTTGTTAAGGGAATGAAGAAAGTTGAAAATAGTCTGAAATTTTTGCCCGTGGTACTTAAGTTTAGCACTTTGTAAGGATAAGAAGTCTTTAAAATGGCAAATCGAACACATTCCACAATTGATGTGTTGGAAGATAATTCGAAATTAGCAACAGACTGCAAAGAGGTGTTTCATCATGAAAATTTCCATAATAGTTTTCTTTTGCTAATGATTTTTTAAGCTTTATAGGAAAGTTCAAATGGTTTACGAATAAGTCTGCGAGTCGTCGATAAATTTATAATGTTACACGATATTATTATAAATTATGGCCAATTAGGGCCAGTCATTTTCGGCTGTCGTTTTCCTGTCATTTTGCCTGTCGTTTCCCTGTCATTTTCTTGTGGTCGCGAAAAAATAACAGAAAAAAAATGACAGGGAAAAAATGACACACCTGTCATTTTTTTCCTGTCATATCTTTTCGCAAGGGACGGGAGGGAGGCTCAATGTTCGACTCCTCTCCCTTTCCTCTCTGTTTCATCGGCAGTCAGTGACCGATTTCTATTTGTAATGTTAGGTACTGAAGCAGCTGGGGTTGTAGGTCCACAGAATTTTTTTACTAAATATTACATAAAATGTCGTACTAATTACGAAAAAGTAGAGTGGTCCTTGAAAAACATGGGGGGGGGGGTCCGAATATTTGCATTTTAATTTATTTTATATCTGAAGCAATACATTTATGAAGAGGAATTTCCTATATCACTTTTCGATTCAGTCAACTGTTACATAAAAAATTAACAATTACGTTACAAAATGAGGAAAAATAAATTTGTGCATATTTTGGATGAAGTAATGATTCCATAGCAAAATGTTCCTAACAAAATTTGGACTTCATTTTTTTCTTAGACAACATTTGGAATAAAAGTGATTAATTTCGAGAAAACATCAACTAAAGAAATAAAAAAATTCAGAACCAGAATAGAAAGTTTGTTTCTCCTTGTAGCACAAAATTTTACCAACAAATTTCAAGAGATGAAAGGTACTCCGTTTTGGGTCTACTTCAAATTTTGTAAATAAAATTGTATTCAAATGTTTATATGTAACAAGTGCATTAATGCTAATTTTTTAATGTAAATACTTTGAATTGCTGTACCTTCAACGACTTTTATTTAAATCTTCTGTAAATTTGTGCATCAATAATGCAAAGCTTTATTTAAAATTAATTTCAGTTAGTTAGAGATCATATATTAACTGTTTTTACTATAAACCATAATTATGTCTATTACTTTTACTTTGATTATTATTAAAGTTTATTTTTTAGATAAAATGAAATGGATCCTTATGACCGTCACACGAGCTGTTACAAGGATGGCTTTCCGGAAGCTGCACGGACTCTCCATAAAGCGTCTCAAATTTTTTCTACGCCAAAGACAACACCGCACAGTGGGCCAGAATCCAAAATTGCTGGAAAAAAGCCCCAAAATTGAAAGTTTCCATTCGAGGTTAACAACTACAAAATTTTGTATTAATGGTGTTAGTGTGCTCAAATCCGGAATAGCAGATGGTTTGATCGAACATTCGGCGGCAGGTGCACGCTCAAAGTTCACCTTGCCGAGGAACGCGCGCGACTCGGATGTATATCGGACTTTCATGCGCCTGAAGTGAATACGAATGTATGAGTTAATAAGTGCTGGGAAATAAATCTGCGAAATGGAGGATTCTTCATCGATTCTTTCGTTTCTCGACCAAAATCTTTTGACGAGTGACTGATTGTGAATCGATTCTAAGTGAGGAAAATCACTGATTCCTCCAGTGAACGGCCCCTCGGTCCTGGAGGTATTTACAAAATTCCCTTATGCTTAAAAGCAACTATTCGATGTTTTAAGTTAACGTGAATGCTCCGTGAATGTGAGTGCTTCGAATTCTTGTTTTTACATACGATACATGAGAACATTGAAGGTTTAAATTGTGATCTGGCGAGATCTGACGCAGCTTTCAATTGTTTTATATGCGAAAAAATATAAGGAATCAAATCGCTTGATCGGCCCTTCCACTTCTTTCTTCTTTTTTTTTGCAAGAAGACATCAAGTGAAGTCGCCAGAGTGCTGACTAGGCCTAAATGCATGTCTGCGTTCAAGCCTAGTCAGCGCGCCAGACAATTCAATAGGAAGCTATTTTAAATTTTGATTTTTCAAACTCATTTTCGTGATCAGCGACCTCAAAAACCCCCTCATATATTTATTTGTTTTAATTACATTCACCGTGACCCAATTAGGCCATTTAAAGGGTTAAATGATAACAAGATGTATGAACGCCTTATAAGAACAAAGAAAACTAAATATATAGCGCAATATATATATATATATAATATATAGCTGTAAATATACAGCTCAATAGCGGCAGCGATTATATGTGTGAAACTCAGGTATTAAGACAAAGCGAAAGTATGAATATTTTAGGGTTCGAAAAATTACACAAGTTAATCAAGTTAGGCTGTCGTGTAGTATAAGTTCATCGCTTACAAGAAGGATAAACAATAATATGTAGGGACTATTCCAGTATTGCGTAAGCATTTAGAGAGGGAGGGGTAGTCTAAATGGATGCTTATTCTTGTATATTCGGAATACAAAAATATGCTTACAATGGGGGGGGGGGGGTCAACAATAGGGAGAAGTATGCTTACGTAATACTCGAACGGCCCCGTAGAAGAAAAGTATTATAATGCATTTCTAGCCTGATAGTTATTTATGTGTTAACGCATCTTAAAAAAGCTGGTTTGGTCACAGAAAAGAGGTCGAAGTTACTCGTTGAGTTGCTAGTAACAAGTCTGTTTATGTGAGTACACATATAATATGTGGGTGCCCTCGGACCTATAGCATTTTTGAGTGGAGGTATATAGAGCGGAACATAATGTCGAGTAACGGATCGAGAAACCTTAAACAATATTTTTCGTAAAATAGCCGGTACGTCTACTTCGGATCGTAAAATTTTAAACATATGCAAACATGCGGCAAAGATACGAGGCTCAGCCAGCGTTAGGTAATTAAAACTCGCACACATAGCTAGGTAGCCTGAGCCTCGAGGGGGGGGGGGGCGGTTCTGTCTCGTTTGAAAGTAATATACTTAATTAAACTTTTTTGAACACTCATCCTGAGTGACTTTTTTTGCATGTATCGGGTTCCAGATTATAGAGCAATATTCGAACCTTGATCTTACCATAGCATTCTAGAGCATATTAGTAGCGAAAATATCACTAAAATGTTTCGTAGACCAAACAATAAACCCAACCGTGCTCGAGGCAAATGATCCCTGGCGAAAGTATCGGATAGGAATTCCTTCCGAACCAATCCGAAGTCATCCGAATCATTTCGGAATCTATATCCAAACCAATCCGAGTTAATTGAAACCAATCCGAAAAAATTTCTACATTTCGTTCGATTCAAATAGGTCAAAAATTAATCCGACTAAATCCGGTTCAATCCGAATAAATCCGAACCAAATTTTCAATTCGAATGAATCCAATTAAATCCGAACTCGGAGTCATTCGGATTGAAAACTCAGTGTATATCAATCCGAGTTTGGATTGATTCGGGTTCATTTGGATTGAAACTTTGGTCCGGATTGGTTCGAATTGATTCGTTTTGGAGTTTGGATTGAACCGAATTGAGTCGGATTAAGTTTTAAACGATTTGGATTAAAAGAAATGTAAAACTTTTTTCGGATTGGTTCAAATTGACTCGGATTAGTTTGGATACAGATTCCGGAATGATTCGGATTGGTTCGAAAGGAATTCCTATCCGATGCTTTTGTCAGGAATACCATTGCTTGAATCTCATATGTAAAAAGAATTTTGGGGTCGTATGATAGACCAAGGTCACGGACGGAGAAAACTCTTTCCAGAGAGGTAAAGTGAATCTTGTAGGCATGGAACAGTGGGCTGTCTGTCCTGGAAAAAGTCATGAAACAGCAGTTTTTAGTATTCAAAGGCAATTTATTGTCATTAGAACATTGAAAAAGGCCATCTAGATCGGCTTGGAGTATATCGTAGTCTATTTGGCTCGTTATAGTTTCAAAGAGTTTCACATCATCTGCATATTTAAGAATATTGGACTTTATGATCATTTCAATAAAGTTCACGTAAATATTAAAAATCGGCGAACCAAGAGCCGAACTTTGAGGAACCCCTGAAGTGGAGTAAAAAGTTTTTCATGAGAAACCTTGGTGCATTACACGGTTAGACCTATATTTGATAAGTAATTAATGAGTAACTGCGTTACCTTACTAGGGATATTAATATTATGCATTTTTGACTTAAGAATTGTGTGCTCGATTCTGTCGAAAGCTTTTGAAAAGTCGGTATAAATTACGTCAACCTGGTAACCTTTTTGTAGAGCATCATTAAGATATTGTGTGAAACACATAAGATTGGTGACCGTAGACCTCTCTTGAACACACCCATGTTGCTCATCAGTAAGAATGGGCTTAATTACTGCATGAATTAAAGGGGCTATTGAAAACTCAGAAACTTTTGCAAAGTGAGAAATTACGGCAACAGGACGGTAATTAGCTATCTCGGACTTGCCACCTGCTTTAAAGACAGAAGCGATTTTGGCGGTCTTCCAGGTGAATGAAAACAACCCTTTTTTGAGGGCGATGTTAAAAATCATAGTTAGCTGTTCGGATAACGCAGAGTCGCAATCTCTAACTGAATAACTAGGGATCTGATCAACACCTGCCGTTTCCAAAGCTTTGAGAGCCTTGGCTGCAGATGCTACATCATCATTTGCTAAAAAAAAAGAGTTTCCCACATAAAAATCAAAAGGAGATACTTGATACGCGCTAGAAAATGAATCAGCAAACGCATTCGCTCAATGTTGTCAGACCGCAATACATAGACTTTTATTGTCTGGTGCTAGATTTGTTATTGTTTACATATTTCCAAAAAGATTTAGGGTTGACTATTATGTCCTTCTCAATGCCACTGATGTAATGGAGGTGATCTCATTTTATTGTTTTGCTAATGTTATCCGAGACAAGTTTTATCTTATCTATGTAATAAGTCGGGTCCCCATGCTTACTCCTTTTCAAAAGGTTATCTTTGATGGATATGTCATTTATAAGATATTGGGAGAATAGAGGTGGGTATTTTTTATGCCCTAAGATCTTAAATTCAAAAATGGGAACACTGTCCCTAATGAGCTGGAATAAAACATCAGTAAACGCGGAGTAGGCTTTCTCCACACCATCAGTAAGCTTCAAGAAAGACCAGTCAATATTAGCGAGACCAACATACATACAATCCGGAGAAGTTAGCTTTCTTAAAATTAAGCCTAGGGTGATGAGGTTCAGGGACGGCGATAGCAAGCCTTGAACAGTACCTAGGTTTGAGGGTAGTAACGAGTGATATAGCGGGATGGTAAGCATCTTCCGGGACTAATGGTATGAGAGCCTTAGTCAAATTGTGTAAAAAAAATTGCACAAGAAGACTCAAAAAGAAGTATGGTTAAAAAAAACAGTTATTTCAGAAGTTTTTTTAGAAAGTCAATTTGTGTCACATAATTGTACAAAATCAATTTAAATGGGAGAAATATGTTTCTAAACAACGGTCTTCCGTTTCCGGTACCGATCGTGAGAAAACTCTTTTGTGTCAAGTGTTGGCTTTTTGGCTTTGGTGAAGGGAATCAGCGTGTGTGGATGCAGAAAGGGCAGTGAGTGCGGAGATCAGGTATAAAAGAAGAAGGGTGAGTGAAGGCAAAGGTATAAAGGGTAAAAGTTAGTTGTGAGAAAGGGAAATTGGAGCATGCGACGTTTTTGAGGTTAGGAGTAGAAAAATAGGTGTCGGGCAAGAGGGGCAAGAGGTAGGCGAATAAGGAGCGGAAACGTGGCGGAGCACTGGGTAAGGTAGGATGCCGACAGTACGAAGTCCACAAACGGGCGCTAGAGGGCGAAAGCTACTAGACGCAGACGATCGCACGCAACAGCAGGCAGTGGATGAAACAAGAGGTGACGAGGTTGTGAGCGTGGTTAGTAGAGAGAAGGGGGAAATTGACAGTAGCTGTGAGGAGACGTTAAAGACGCCGACCAGGTTAGGGGGGCAGATAGAAGGGAATCACTCACGGGCCATAAACGCAGGAGACCTTCAAACTTACAGCGCCTCAACAAGTTGGTAGCGCGGGCTCAAATAGAAGTCTGGATGAATGGCAAAAAAGGTGAATGCGCCTAGAAGTGAAGGGGAAGATATAAGGAAAAGAGAGGAAAGGAACGATGATAACAAGAAACCGAGGGTTGAACGAAGAACACAAGAAAGAGATAGGAGGGATGAAGGGACGTTTGAGAAACTAGAAGCCCTCATAGAAGTGTTAAGAGAGGAATAAAGGAAGAGACTGGATGATATGAATATGGATATAAATAGGCTGGGAAAAGACGTGAGGGGGGAAGTGAGAAAAGTAAGAGGAAAGTGGGAAGAGTTGGACAAACTCTGGAAAGAGGAGAGAGACAAGGTATGGGGTAAACTAGAGAGCATAGAGAATAGACAGAGAGAGGTTGACGAATAGAGAAATAGCGAGACAAAAAAGTTGAAAGAACGGGTGAGCAACTTAGAAATCAGGAATGAGCATATCGGGAAGGAAACAGAGAGTACGGAAATAGTAAAAGGGAGTGATAACTTGCGAAATGAGAATGAAACATTGAAGAAAAGACTGAGTAAAATTGAATGAAGATTGGAAGGGGAAGAAAGGACGAAGAGAAAAAATAACATAGTAGTTAAGGGATTGGAAGTGGAGAGTGAAACCGGGGAAGCGGAAATCCACAATATTTTGAGAGATATTGGAGTTCAGGTAAAGGTAGAAGGAGGTAAAAGAAAGGGATGGACGAAAGTAGGAAAAGAAGGAATGTTTCTATTGAAAGAAGGAAGTGAGGAGGAGAAAAAGAAAATTATGAAGGAAAACAAATTATTGATAGGAAGAAGGGAAAGAATTGAAGAGGATTTAACATGGAGGGAGAGGAAAAGGAGATGGCAAATAGAGTAGAGGGCATGGGTAGAGAGGAAAAAGGGGCGCATGGTATGGATAGGGAGAGACAGATTATGAATAAATGGGGACGAATGGTTGTAGGACGAAGAATGAGGAAAAGTAAGGAAAAAGGGAAAAAGAGTTGAGAAAGGTAGAAAAAAGGAAGATGCAAAAGAGTTTAGAGATCAAAATGAGGGGTTTCCAAACGGCAAGGCGGAAGAAAGGTGAGGATGATAGGTGAGGGAAGGGAAGAGCAAAACGTGAAAATAGCTTTCTGGAGGGCTTGAAGAACAAGAATGAAGGATTTTGGCGGAAGTTAGAAAAGTGGGATGTGATTATGATGAGTGAAACCAGGGCGGATGAGAAGAGCTGGAAGGAGTTAAAAATATGTTACGAAAAAGGTTATGTGTGGATAATGCAAGAAACAAGAAAGGAACACGCTAAAGGTAGAGGGATGTGCGGCATGGTCTCAGGGGTGAGAAAAGAATTGGTAGTAAAAGGGAGAACAGAGGAGGGCAGGGAGGAAAAGGATGGAACAATGGTAAGAAGAATTATAATTGGAAAAGTCAAAATAGCGGTTGTTTGTGTATATAGAAGAAGAGGGGAAGAGGAAGTTTGGAGAGTAATAAGGAGGTGGATGGAGGAAAAGAAGGAAAAGTTGGTTTTGATAGGAGCTGACTTGAATGCCTGGAGTGGCAGGCAAGGGGGAGGGATTTGAGATAAAAAAAAGGAGGCCTATATAAGAAGCTCCAAACATAGGGAGACAGACCGGGACGGGAGGAGGTTACTAGACGTAATAGGAAAAACAGGATGGTTCATATGTAATGGCAATATGAAAGGAGATGTGAAAGGAGAGATCACATTTATAGGAAAGGGAAAAACCGTAATAGACTACGTCCTGGCGGCAGAAAAATGAGAAAAATGATAGGAAGTATGAATGTGGGGAATGAGATAGGGTCCGAGCACTTCCCAGTAATAGCTACACTGAAAGGTGGCGTCCGTAAGCGCGGCAGAGGGAGAAGGGAAAGAGGGGTAGAACGGAACACGAAAATGGATGTCTGAGGGGGGGGGGGGGGTAGATAAATTAAAAGAGTTTAAACAAAAAATGGAATAGGAGAATGTGAGGTATGAAAAAGAGAAGGGAATAGACTTGTTCATTGAAAGGTTGGAAGGGTCGATTGAGAAGGTAAGGGATGAGATAGGTACAAAAAAAGGAAGAGAAGAGGGAAAGAGAGGCTGGTGGGACGAGGAATGCAGGGAGAGTAAAGAGGGAATGAAAGAGTGTGTAAGAAAATGGAGGAAAGGAGAAATGGAGAAGGCAAGGTACAACAGGAGGAAAAGAGAACATGAGAGAATGCTGGAAAGGAAAAAGCAAAGGGGAATGGAGAAATACAAGGAAGAAGTAGGAAAAGCGAGCAAAGAAGGTAGGGTCTGGAATGTGATAAATAGAGAAAGAGGAGCAAGCAAGGGCGTGAATGAAGAAATAGAAATGGGTGAGTGGACGAATTATTTCAAGGGTCTTTTAGGGGGAGAAAAAAATAGGATCAAAGGGGAAAATAGAAGGATAATCCAGGGAGAAATGGAGGAAGGGAACGAAATAACAAGAGAAAAAGTGGACGAGAAGGGGTTAGGGAAGGGATGTGGAAGATCTGCAACAAGGTCTGGAAAGGGGAAGGGTGGTCGGAGGAGTTGATGACAGGGCTGGTGGTACCGATTGTCAAGAAAGGGGAGGGCTTGGTTAACAGAAATTTAGGGAGAAAAAGAGGGAAATTAGTCGCATTATTCGTAAATTTTAAAGCAGCTTTTGACTCAGTGAATAGAAAAGTGCCATGGCAGGCAACGAAACAGAGGGGAATAGAGGAAGGGTTGGTGGAGAGGACAAAGGAAATTTTGACTGAAACCAGGATTAGGGTAAAGATAGGGGGGGGGGGAGGTTTCTGGACAGAAAGAGGTCTAAGGCAAGGGTGCCCGTTGAGTCCGCCACTGTTCAACATGCTGCTGGCAGACTTAGAGGAGAAGCTAAAGGAGAAAGAGAAAGGAGCAACGACTTTGGGTAATAGCAAACTATACTCTCTAGCACACACGGACGACGTAGTTCTGTTAGCAGACGATGAGAAGAGGATAAACCTAATGATGAAAATTTTCGAAGATTATGTGGGAGCAAAAGACTTGACGGTGCACGTGGAGAAGACCAAGCTGATGTGCTACAGAAGAAGAAAGACCAAAATAGATTACGTTTGAACGATGAACGGATAAACTGTGGAAATTGTGGAGGAGTTCTGTTACCTAGGTTTTTGGTTTGAGGCAGGAGGGGGAAACGAAGTGCAGGTGAAGAAAAGAATCGAATGTGCGAGTAAAGTAATGGGCCAAATATGGGGGTATAGGAAATAGAAGGTTCAATGACGATTGGAGAATGAGGGTTTGGTTGTTTGATGCGTTGGTTTGGGCGGTGTTGTGTTATGGAGTGGAGGTCTGGGGATGGAAGGAACATAGGAAAGTGGAAAGCATGCATGAAAGATTTCTGAGATGGGTAATGGGGTTAGTTGGAGATTCCCAGGATACATGTTAAGGGAAGAACTAGGAAGGGAAAAAATGGTAACTAGGCAAATTAAGAGAGCCTGGAGGTTTCAACAGAAGCTAAAATGGGGAGAGGGGAGCAGAATAGCACAAGTATGCTTGGACGAAGTTCGGAACAAGGAGACGAGAGGCAATTTGGGAAATGCGAAATGGGAGGAAGAAAGGAAAAACATGAGGAGGGTTTGTGATATATAAGAAGGGGTTCTGGATTGGCAGAGCATAGAATTAGAGCTAGTATTAAGACAAGGAGAAGAGAGATGGAGAAAGATTATGGATTCGAGGTACAGTAGATGGTATATAATGGTCAAAGGGTTGACGGAACCGGAATATTTGCAAAAAATAATAAAGGAAGACAAATGGAATAGGGTGGTACAGTTTAGAATGGGAGAAGGAGTGAGAGCTTGTAGATATTGGATGGATGAAGAGGACAATCTGTGCAGAGTATGTGGATACGATATGAAGTCATGTGCACATGTGTTAGAGAGGTGTACAGGAGAGGAAGATGGGCAGTTGAGTGTGGATGAGTGTGTAAGATGGATTTTGGATGGTAATGGCCAGGCAGTGACGTGGATGAAGAAATTGGAAGAAGTAAGAGAAAGCAAGGGAACAGGGCAGAGCCAAACAGGTTATCCTATTAAAGGAAAGTAAATAGCAAAACGTTTATTTCAAATCATGGAAAATCTATTTTTACGGTAAGAGGAAACGGAAGCCCTGAAAGATCGCTCATTTGTAGAATTATTAGCATTAAGATTATTGTCATTATTATAAGTAAGGCGAAACATTAGAATTTAAGCGCGGATATATCATCTCGCATGCGGCAAGTCACACCTGCGGCATGTCACACCTGCGCCATTTCTCAAAGTGAAATTGACATTTTTTCGGTATTTCTCATCGCACTCCTGTGACTAGCCAAAGAAATAATGTTGGTCAAACCCCTACCCCTTTTCCAACCTCTCGTGGGGCGAGAAGGCACCCCTGTGATTGGCCATAGAAATAATGTTGGTGAAACACCTACTCCTTTTCCAACGACTCGTAGGGGCGGGAAGGCACCGCTGTGACTGGCCACAGAAATAATATTGGTCGAATCCCTTTCCAGTGGTGAGAGGTGCCGCTAGGTAGAGATGCCGCAGATGTGACATGCTGCAGATGAGACATACCAAAGATGAGACATGCCGCAGATGTGACTTTGCGTGGATGTGACATGCCGCAGATGTGACATGCCGCAGGTGTGACTTGCCGCAGAGAAACTTGCCGCATGTCACATGATATGCACCCATATAAGCAGCGGTTCAGGTAGATTAAGGATGGAATATAAATATATGTACAGGGAGCGTAGGCCCGCAAACCCGTAAAAGGGAGAGATTAAATATACATACATACATACATACATACATGTTCCTAAACAACATTGTAATCGGCCCATTAGAGGCAGTTACATATATGAACAATTGAAAAAAGAGGGCGAAAAAAAAGAAAAGGAGTATTAAAAAAATTGAAATTTTTCTTTATTTCTTGGAATTGATGTTTAAAAATTTGAAAAAATGCACAAAAGTTTCTTGGAAATATTACAGATTAGCAAATATAAATGGTTTCTAAACAAGTAACTTCAACTTCATATATACCTTTTTAATTCCTATTAGCATAACATCAAAATATTCCCTAGTAGTTTCCTATACAAAATTTGCCTGATGAGGAAGCCTAAAAGCCCTCAAAATATGTTCGATCTTGGCAGTATAAAAAAGACGGATAAATAATAAAGGAATGAGAGCGAGGTGGTTTGGTTGTCTCTTTTCTTCTTTCTCCCTCTTTTTTCAATTGTTCAGATAACTGTCTCTAACAATCCGATTACAATGTTGTTCAGAATCATATTTCTCGAATTTAAACTCTTTCTGTATTACACATGCATGATGTCAGCCATTCGCGACGCCTATGAAGCGGGGCTAAAGCTCTACTTTTTACTCCCTAGGTACTGAAAAGTGACGTCAGATGTGAATAATGAAAATTCTACATCTACGAGCTCGCATTTTACGATTATCAGCCAACTAAAAAAAGACTGTGAGGAACTTTTGGTTCCAGTTAATAGTATTTTGCGGTTATTTATGGAAAGTTACCATGTATAACTGATAAAATTACTGTAAATAACCAACTGTAAGCCAACACCTCTGTTGCTCAAAAGTTGTATACAGGAAGCAGAACATACGCTCCTACTAAGAGAGCATGCTGACAACCCCCTTCATGGTAAGTTCTACGGCATCATACGTAGAAAAGCGCTCTCGATGGGTCTGTCCAACATGTTTCTCAAGTCTGCTGGATTGAGATCGGAGACTGAGGTATTTCTTTTTGCCTGTCAAGACAGCGTTATAGACACCTTAGTTTACCGCGAGCACATAATGAATGTACCTGTAAGCGATACCAACTGCCGATCGTGCAAGCTAGAGCCAGAAACACTTGGACATGTTCTCAGTGTATGCTCTAAATATGCATGCTACGCGTACATAGAGAGACACAATGCAGCTCTCAAAGTGTTATATTATCATCTTAGGCATTTCTATGGTGTTGATCTATTGCCCGTCTTGCCATACGCCCAGGGGAACTCGAGTCCGTTGTGGAGAATGATCAGTGTAAGATCTACTGGAATTTCTCATTCTCCACCACTCAACGTATCAGTGCTACGAAGCCTGATATTGCCCTCCAAGATCTGAAGAACAAGATCATTTACGTGATTGAATTCTCGGCACCAGCCGATGGTAATATCACGGCAAAGGAGGGAGAAAAACGAGCGAAATACCAAGCACTTCTTTTCGAGCTGAGTAGGCTGTACCAAGGCTACAAAGTCCATCTTATAATTCTCATACGCGGCTGTCTTGGAGGTATGAAAGCTTTATTTATCAACCAACTCAACAAGATTCCGGCTTGCCAGCGTCAGGCTCACTTCATCGCGAACCGGATGCAAAAGGCTATTCTTTTGGGATCACTCCATCTGGTCCGTCAACAATGTTCCTCTTAACATTCTACAAAGATTGGTAGCTCTAAAAAAGTATCCAGAGGTGAAACCTTTATCTCCAACTGTCTTTTCTGCAGCCCTACTGAAAATCTGCGGCCGCATTCGCGGCCGCGTAGAAGAAACAGCATTTGCGGCCGCATTTTGAAATATTATAAACCGCTGAAAAATTTGCCTTGACTTAATTTGTATTGTCTGAGGTGCAATTAAATAAGCACGACTGTAAATATTTATCAATTAAAGAACAATGTTTATTGAAATACGTGGTAAAATTGCTCGCAGGAAATTTTCAAAGTACACAAATGGTATGTTTCGCAGAAATAGAGTGAGTCATTGCTATCTTTGCGCACGAGTGCCAAACTACATTTTTTGTTATGCCTGCATGTACATGCGCGCCATGTACAGGCATACAGAGGAGGATTTGGCAAACAGTGCGAGAAAGTCTCATTTCGGTGCCTGTAGATGGTGCGCGAAAAGGCTTTTCCGTGGGGGAGTTACAAACATTATATTACTTAAAAATGTTTTTGTTTGTCGAAAAGTATGGTGCGCGGCTGGGAAGCCCGAGCGGAAAAATATTTTTGTTAAATAAGTAATTACTATTGTTGCAAAATAAATAAAATTTCGATCTGTGCCTGACCCGGAATTGCAAACTTGTGAAAATCTGAGGAAGTTCATTAGCAGTCACAGCGGGCTTTTAGTTCAACTTAAGATATCAATATAAATTTCTCCATTACAAGTCAATAAAAATAAATAAATATATACATGTTAAGGTAAGTCGAAAATAACTAATTCTGGGATTCGAAATTGCTACAACGCGAAAGAGTAGTGTTTTTGAACCTAAAAAAAAGTAATTAATTTAAATAAGATAGACATGCAGCTTGCTTACCAGCACTAAAAAATATGTTTAAAAATTTTAAAGTTTGCAGAGTTTTTCAATTTTCTTAAATGTTTTCGCATACTTTAAAACTTTCCAGTGACGAAAATGCACTAGGAAAAAAATCGCTATAACCCAGAAACAAAAACTGGAAACACAGCGAATTTTAGAATGTCTTATTTTGATATTTAATAAAATTATCTTTGTAACTTGTGGGTTTCTACTTTTTTTGAGTAGATCTGGGCTTTTTACGCATAAAAATGCACTAGAGATAAAATCAACAAGATCCAGGTACCAAAATTATAATTACAGCGCATTTTTTATGTTTGATTTTGATAAAAATGGAATTGCTTAGCGGAATAAGCATGGGAAATCGGCCCCCGTTCGTATGAAGCTTAAATTGATGTCATAAGTTCATTTCCATGAGGTATGAAACTCCACCAAGTTTCCAACTTAAAAATCCCATTTTTGTGGGAGATATGGAGGGGGAAAGCAAAATCGAAAAAGTGATTTTTCTCGGAAACGGCTAGACCGATTTTGATGAACAAAATATATGTTTCTAAGACCACTCTGGAGTATTAAAATAAAAATTGATAAATTTCTCGAACAAAGAATAAGCATGAAAAACGTGTTTTACAATTTTGAAAAAAAAATGTTCTATGTACTTTTAGAGATACCACTTTTATTTTCTCAAGAAAATATCCTTGCATTGTGTACTGCAACTTAGATTTTTTATGATTTTTTGTGTGTGGTGGAACATAGTTTAAAAGAACAATGTACGTAACGGTGCGGCGCCGCCCGCTGCCGAGGTTCACGGTGGATGAATGGGACCCATTTTTTTAACCCTCGGAGCACACACAGGGTCTCACAGACCCTGTCCTCAACTTTCGTCCCGAATATCTTTTACGCAGTTTTAAATTTGGTGGGCCTAAAGCCCCCTGGCGGTAGTTCGGGGTCCTGACTATGCATCCCGATGCTTCTCCTGTACAGCGCTTTAGTCAGTAGGCGGTCAGAACTGTTCAAAGTCGGAGCAGGGTCTGTCAGACCCTTGTATGTACCAAGTGTCGATTTTGGCAAAATATTATTTTTACATAAAAAGTTCAAATTAGTGTCGCTGAGTGCGACACTAAGAGGCTCCGCCACAAGGGGATCGACCAGACATGCAGAAAAGGGCCAAGGTGTACAATGTATCCTTACAAAAAATATAGAAAAACAAAACTTCTGTTTCGATGTTGCTTGTCCCCAATAGGTGAAGAGCATCAAGCTTATGTTTGTAATGACTGCTCTGTCACTGAATAATTGTAACATAGTTTTGATGTTGTTTGTTCATTACAATCATATTCCAAGTACATTTCAATTATGATATAAAATTTTCAAGTACTTTTTGTCAAACAGTAATTTTTTTCCACATTTATTATAGAAAGGAACGCCTTTTCATACCTAAAAAAACCACCTCCGTCAACCTGCAAAATAAATACCTTTTTTGTAACAAACACTACATGAGTATTTTTCCCCTTATTGTACCACGATTCGAGAATACAAATCTAAATTTTCAGCAAAAAATATCAAAAATTGAGAAATTGTTATTTTTTTGAATAATTTTTTGTTTGTTTCAAAAAACGTTTTTTTCAGGAATTTTTTTCGATGTTTTCATATTTCGAACAAGACATTTGAACTATGGAGATGGATTCGACAACGTTCGAAGAATATCTCAGAATTTTTTTCAAGTTGCATAATGTTTGAAAAATTATGAAAACGTCGATGCAAATGTATCGACACAGCGCATAATACATAATTAATAATTCGCCAAAATTACGTATGCGTAATTACAAAATATTTTAGCACATAGAAATGCCTGGGGGGTCGCGACTTAAACAACTCTAGTTACGACTCTTTATCGTTCGGTAAGCATAGATATAGTAGATCAGGGATGCCCGGGGTGAGGATGACGGTAACAGTCAAGCTTGAAGCCGTCACAAAGTCTGATGTCCCAAAATCCAAAGAATCATGTATTTCTTTTCTAAATTAATTCTGAATTTTATTCATAGCTAACTAAACCTTATGATATAACGTTCAATTTTGTACGCTGTGTAATGGAGGCAATCAAAAACGATTACAGCAACCATAATTTGTTTGTTGCGTATGCACAAAAATAGAAGACGATCGCAGCGATCGTCATTTGTTTGTGGCGTATACATGAAATCAAAAGACGATCGCACCAATCTTCATTTGTTTGTGGCATATGCATGAAAACAGGAGCCGATCGCAGCAATCGTCATTTGTTTGTGGCGTATGCATAAAAACAGAAGACGATCGCAGCAACCGTCATTTGTTTGTGGCGTATGCATGAAATCAGGAGACGATCGCAGCAATCGTCATTTGTTTGTGGCGTATGCATGAAAACAGGAGACGATCGCAGCAATTGTCATTTGCTTGTTACGTTTTCCCGAAAAGTTCGATGCTCAATTTCTCATTCTGCCTAGTAACAGAAACAAGCGAGGACTGAGTTCAATTTCCAGTAGGTGTTCTGCGGTCTCATGAAATAGTACGATATTTCATCTCTTTTCTTTATTCATCATTATTGAATATCTGATTTCATTTTATTCATTGAATGATTTCTATCATTTGTGTTAATTAATAATTAACTATTATTCTTTAAAAAATGTCTTCAGCACTAAAGCATTTGAAGTGTGCTGGCTGCGACATTTCTTTCAAGAAAATGACTGTTAGAAAAAAAATGGTAGGAACTGAAGAAGAAGCGAAATGTTTTTCTAGCTCTTTAAAAAGAACAATAGCTGTTAAGGATACTTCATGTCGCAAATGCCGACGTTCTATTTACAAAAAAGATAATCGCGTAGAAGATTCTGAATTGGAAGCTGATTCAACTTCTGATCCATAATTCGTAATTAACGTAAAAAAATGAAGCTACTCCTGAGATCGAACATATTGAGATTCCACTTCAGAGAACTGTTTCCACGCATAAATATTGTTGTATTTGTCATTCTACAGACAATCTGATTGTAATTCCGGAAGAGGCTCGGATACAATCCTGCATAAAAAATCAAATCTACATACCGGTTGGTAATCGGTGCTGTCCAAGGCATATAATTAAAAATCGCATTTTCATAGAAGATCTTAGGCTTTTGAAAGTACACTCTAATACAACGAGTCTAGTGTATTAGAGTTATCCAAAGTGATGGAAACTCTTTCTGTCAAATGCGATGCGACTTTATTTGACAAAGTCGGCGAATGCAGCCTCCCAGAAACAGTGTTGCCAGATCCCTGCTTAAGCGAGTCGCAGCTTGGGTGCGCCCGAGTCGCACGAAAACCGCGCACGCTTGAATAGCCCAAAATCGCGCACTTTCGGCCTGAAGTAGCCCACAGTAGCAACATTCACAATTTCGTTCCGAGGAAAGGGGATAAAAAGCACAAAAATGTGTGGTTTGAGAACCAGCTACGTTGTGACGCTGTCTTTTTACCTCGGTACCTCATGGATGGAAAGCATGCTTAAAAGTGTAATGGTCGTAGCATACGCCCATACGCGTGGTTCTCGCCGACGTTGTCATTGCGATTGCTGTTGGTGTTAACGACTCGACCAATCAGAGCGCAGGAGCTGACGTTGGCGGCTGCGATCGCATGGATAGCTGGCGGGCAGAAGTGCCAACCATTAACCGGGAAATGACGTGAAACTCAATCCTCGCAGTGCGCAGCCCACAAAATAGCCCAATTCGCGGGTCTCTCGCACTTAAGTAGCCCAAATTGCGACTTGTCGCAAATCACCGATTTCAGTCGCGCACAGAGCCTCTGAAGTAGCCCAATTTGCGATGAATCGCGCGATCTGGTAACACTGCCCAGAAAAAGAAGTTAAAGTTTTTACGGGCTTGACATGGGGCCAGCTTAATGATTTAAAAGATAAGATAATTTCTTTGAGAAACCGTTCATCCCGTTCAGTAATGCAAGCTCTGGTTCTGTTTCTCTTCAAACTTCGTACAGGAAACTCAAATAAAATAATCAGTTCTGTCTTTCAGTTAGATAATGAACAATCAATTTCTGATTATTGTGCAAGCGTAATTAAATCTTTCGAAACTGATACTCTACCTTTTTCTTTTGGCTTAAGTGCTTTAAACAGAGATGATTTTATTAATAATCACACTACGGAAATAACGAGGAAACTGTTTGATGTGAGTGATAATTTATTCATAATTTGTGATGGTACGTATGCACGACACCAAAAAAGTTCCAACAACGAGTATCAGAGGAAATCTTTTTCGGGGCAAAAGAAAGTTCCTCTTTGCAAACCCTTCACTATTTGCACGACTGATGGTTTTGTGATTGATATACTTGGACCGTATCTTGCAAATAAAAATGATGCGGAAATTCTGAAAAATATTTTGGAAGATGCAAATGGTCTACGCACCTTTTTAAAGGAAGGTGATACTTTTGTACTTGATCGCGGATTTCGTGATATTGTATGTAGTTTAGAGGAAAAAAAGTTTAAAGTATTAATGCCTGCGTTGAAAGGCAAGAGGAAGCAGTTGACAGCAGAAAAGTCTAATCAGTCACGTTTTGTTACTAAAATTCGCTGGTTTGTTGAATCTGTGCATGGTATATTAAAACAAAAGTATCGTCTTCTTGATCAAAAGCTTGATAACAAGCTGTTACCTAAAGTGGGAAGTTTCTTTAGAATTGTGGCATTTTTAAATAATACTTTCGGAAGAAGGTCACTCTCAGACGTAGACGTTTCAGATGAAGTGGTTCAGAGGATGCATACTCAAAAAGCTATCGATAATACTTTGGCTATTGAGCCTGAAAAGAAAGGATGGTTTCGAAAGCAACTCCCTTTCCAGAGTATAACATCCGAAGACTTATTACACTTACCGGAGATGACGAAAAGGGATCTTAAGAATCTATTTACTGGGTCATATCAACTCTCCCAAGCTGTGTGGTATTTAGCTGAAATGGTCAATAAAGGTGGCATATTTAATATACAATATGTTAAAGATGAGAAAAATGTGCTGAAGGTAAAAGTTCCATCCGGACATATTTCTCGCACAATATATACGTGTTTTTTAAGGTATAAGCGTGACAGCGTTGGGGTTTCAGGCCTGACACATTATGCATGTGAATGTGCTAATGGTAGAAGAACAGTTGGTTGCTGTTCTCACATTGCAGCTATCGTTTATTATTTATCTTACCCAAAGTATTTATCAAAAGTTTTTAAATCAGCAGGAATACTGAGCGATTTATTTAAAAACGATAATTGCATTCCAGTAATTGACAGTGATAGTGAAGGAGATTGAGAGGTGAGGGGACTCAATTTAAAAAAAGCACCCCGATGATTATGAACTGATGTGAGAGGCGAGGGGACTCACTTTAAAAAAGCACCCCGATGATAAGGAGTTTAAAAACGTACTGCAACCTCCTCGTGGTAAACTCTAGAAACTATACGTGTATAGGCAAAGTGCAGACGTCTTTTGAAAAAATGGGTCCCATTCATCCACCGTTAACCTTGGCAGCGGGCGGCGCCGCACCGTTACGTACATTGTTTTTTTTTAAACTACGTTCCACCACATAAAAAAATCATAAAAAATCTGTGTTGTAGTACACAATGCAAGGATATTTTCTTAAGAAAATAAAAGTGGTATCTCTAAAAGAACATAGAAAAAAAATACAAAATTTTAAAACATGTTTTTAATGCTTATTCTTTGTTCCAGAAATTTATCAATTTTTTTTAATACTCCAGGGTGGTCTTAGGAACATATATTTTGTTCATCAAAATCGGTCAAGCCGTTTTCGAGAAAAATCACTTTTTCGATTTTGCTTTCCCCCTCTATATCTCCCACAAAAATGGGATTTTTCAGTTGAAACTTGGTGGAGTTTCATACCACATGGAAACGAACTTATGACATCAATTTAAGCTTCATACGAACGGGGGCCGATTTCCCATGCTTATTCCGCTAAGCCCTTTGTCCGCAAAAGTGTCGGCTATTTTTAGCACAGATATATAGTAGAAAAAATATTCTATTGAATACCTAATTCCAAATTTGGAGAATTTGCTCTAATTTCTATTTCGATTCCTGGGTCATGCCGAATTTATTTCAATGTATATTCATACTGAAAAAGCCCACATGTGCTCGGAAAAAATAGTAAACCACAAGTTATGAAGACAATTCCATCAAAGAACAAAATCACAATTTTCGAAATAAGTTGTATCTCCAATTTCGCTTTTATGAACTACGAACCAAAAATATGAGTAGAATTTCCAACCAAAAATATTTGGATTTTCTTTGTGATTTTTGCTAATTGAGTTCACTTTTAAGTGAAAACACGAGAAGAAGAAGGTGAAGATTGCTGGAAATGCGGGAAAAAATAATTCTTTAAAAAATAAGTGAAGAGGGGAATAGGAGAAGGTGTTGAAGTCTGACATATGAAAGTGATTTTCAAACTTATTAAGGTATAATCTGCTGAGGTTTACAAGCGAATAAGTACTTCTGAGGGTAATTATAATTTAAAGAGACTTTTCTTTAGACTGCTCTCTGTGACGAACGGTGAACTACTAACTGCATATATAAGCTCTGCTTTGAAGGCGCAGGCGCATGCAGGTCCAAAAAGTTGTCACCGCCATTTTGTTTTTTCGGAGAAACAAAAGTTGTTATGAATTGTGTTCTATCGTGCCGCAAACCACTCAAAAAAATCAAAATTGGATGAAAAATTCAAGAAAAAACTTTTTCGGGCCAGCATGGCCATTTTTCTGAAAATCTAAAGTTTGTGCTGCGTTGTGCTGGGCGTGCAAAAAAATTATTGTCCTATACACTTTCCACTTAGGAACATATGTTTTGGCGAAAATCTAGTTTATTTCCTCAAAATAATTCTTTCATTCTAAAATTTTTCAAAATGTGAATTTCAAAAATCTTAAAGTCGTGCTGCATCGTACTAGGCGTGCAAAACAATTATTGTCTTTTGCACTTTGCTCAAAATAATTTTTCGAATCTAAAATTTTCCAAAATGCGAATTTCGAAAATCTGATAGTTGTGCTCGTTTGTGCTAGGCGTTCAAAGCAATCATTGTTGTGTACATTTTTAACTTAGGTCCATATTTTTTCATGAAAATCTAGTTTTATTTCCTCAAAATAATTTTTCAAATCCAAAATTTTTCTAAATCCGAATTTCGAAAATCTGAAAGTTGTGCTCGTTTGTGCTAGGCGTTCAAGGCAATTATTGTTGTATACACTTTTAACTTAGGTCCATATTTTTTCATGAAAATCAAGTTTTATTTCCTCAAAATGATTTTTCCAATCCAAAATATTTCAAAAAGCAAATTTCTAAAATCTGAAAATTGTGCTACATTGTACTAGACTTGTGCTTGATCTTTCAGCAAATTTTTTTCGGGAAAATAAAAATTTGAGTCAGAATTAAAAAAAAATATTTCTCAGGGTCAGCACCCCCATTTCGTCTCTTTCAAGAAAACTGAAGTTATGCTTAATTTTGCTGCTTTTGTGCTCAATCTTGTCGCAAACAATTTAAAAAATCGAAATTTGAACCAAAATTTAAAAAAAAATTCGGGCGAGCACCGCCATTTTGTTTTTTGGAAGAAACAAAAGTTGTACTGAATTGTGCTAGGTCTGTGCTCAATTGTGCCGTAAAAGCTTTGTTAAAACAGTCGAAATTTAAAGCAAAATTCACAAAAAAACATCTTTTGAGGCATCAAAAACAAACATGTAAAAAATGCGAAATCCGAAAATCTGAATGTTGTGCTGGGTTTTGCAAGGCGTGCGAAAAATTTATTGTCCAATACACTTTTCACTTAGGACCATATTTTTTGGTGAATATCTAGTTTTTTTCCTGAAAATAATTGTTTGAATCCAACATTTTTCAAAATGCGTATTTCAAAAACCTAAAAGTTGTGCTAGGTTGTGCTAGGCGTGCAAAACAATTATTGTTTCGCTCACTTTTTACTCAGGTCTTTATTTTTTGGTGAAAATCTAGTTTTTTCCTCAAAATAATTTTTCAAATCAACATTTTTCAAAATGCGAATTTCAAAAATCTGAAAGTTGTTCCGAGGCGTTTTTGAATTCTAACCAAAAAATGGCGTCGAAAATAATTATAAAATTTTTGTTCTAAAGTTAATAATTACCGCGTAATTAACAATTAAAGATTAGCTAATCAGAACCATGAGTTAGAAGGTCGACAGTTCATGTGCCATCGACAAGAGTATGTGCAATGTGCATAGACAAGTTCAGTTCGTATGATTTTTCCTCCGTTCGCTTTTCCAGTAGGTTGTGACTCTCTGGTGTATCTTCGCACGTCAACGAGATACAAAAATTGAAAAAACATTTTCCACAATCAACCAAATTCGACAACATTCTTATGAATTCTGTAAATTCCCTTGACTTTTGAAGAATTCTTGAAAACTTAGTGGAATTGTCCTGAATTCTGAAGAATTCTCTTGAATTCAGCAGAATTTTCTTAAAAAATTATTTTCGATGCCATTTTTTTGTTACAATTTAAAAATACAAAAATGTTTTTCAAGTACTGGGACATCCGGTATATACACACAATCCTTTTGACCAACCATTACAGTGCCTATTCCGAATTGCTTAAATTTTTCAAAATAGATCCACAATTCCGTGAAGAAATTCTCAGCGACTGAACTCTGAATTTCACTGGTGACATCCATGAGTTTCGTATAGATGTAATTGAAATTTGGCCATCTGTACAACCAGAAACAGTGATACACAAATTCGGAGAATGGAACTCGGAGAATGGGTTCAACAACTTTATGATAAAGTAAAATCGCAGGCTGATAATGAAAACATAACCAACGATGATGATGTTAACGGCTATCAACTACCTGATTTCGCACGAAAAGTTGAAGAACCTCTTTTTTATTTTCCCGCCTTCACCGAAATATTTCGCAAACTACGTGGGTACGGTATGTTGCCAATGCAACATCAGCTTCTGCAGAATCCTTTTTTAATGATTTAAAAAATCGCCAATTTAGATTCATTGGTCTTCCTTTGCGAATAGACAAATTCTTCGTAGCGCATCTTCTAGAAATAAAAAAGATCTTAAAGGAGGCTGCAGCAGGCTATTTCACATTAACTAAAGAAGGAGATATAGAAGCTGTCATAACAGAATCTAAAAAAGTAAAAAGGAAAGGGAATTTTCACGACGAATCGAAGGAAGCTAACTCGATATGCATTAAAAGGTCTAAACTACGAAAAAAAGAAAATTCGGCTCAACAGGGAAACAACGAATTGATGGAAGTCAACAGCGAACACAACTGGTGAAATAAAAATAAGAATATTTTGAAAACACATGCGACAATTAGCGAGGGATCGGGAGATGATTCTTGTCATCATAATTCTAAAGCGGATGTCACCATCAGCCCTGATGATTCTGACGATGAAGTTCGGATAGATGTCGACAAATTTAGGGAATTGCAGAAATGCAGACAGAGGAAAAACCGAAAACGAAAGGGAGTATGGAGAACCTTGTCTGCAATTCGAACCAATAACTTTGAAAAAAACCACGTAGCTGCCTACTTTGCCAAATGGAGCTCGGTGTAAAAATGTACGGGAGAATTCTGCGCGGTAACAGTACTGGCAATACATGTGCATTTGATAGTATACTTCAAATCGTTAGCATGTCTATTGGAATGCACGAGTATTATCAGATAGCAACTCATAAATTAAATTACGTTAAAACACTTCATCTGTTCATTCAATTGAAAGTTCAAACATTTAAATTGGAACTGAATCTTAGATCTTCAAGAAATATAGGATTCCATGAAATTTTTGCAGCACCCTATAACTCTTTATAAGAGGTTCCAGGGTATTCCAGAAAAAGTTTAAAATGTATTAAACTACTTCCTAATTTGATAACTGTTATTGTCAGGAATAAATGAATTTCAAGATTATAAATTTTTGAAATTGAACTATTTTTGTCTCAGCGGGGGGGGGGGGGGGTTGTACTATTTCCGTCATCAATTAAACTGCGTTAAAACACTTTATCTGTTTTAGAGGTAGGCCGGCAATCGGCAGATGGGAACATATGAACTCCTATCTAATACAACGCTGCTGAAGGCTGGTGACCTTCTCAGCATAAATCACCAACCTATTGAGACTCTCGGTTTCCTCTCCCATGTCCCCCCCCCCCCCCCCCCCCCCAACCCCAGTAACAGAAGTTTTGGTGGGACTGACGAATGGACTGAAACTTGGATTGACGAAAAGCATGCACACGGTAAACATAAAGGTCGAGTTTCGGGCGATGAATGGAGACTGCGTGTTTGGAATGCTAGAGGAGTGAGTGATCTTAAGATAAAAGAACTACGAGAAACTATGCACGTAAGGAAACTAGACATTATTCTTTGTGTACCTGAGACGAAGAAAAAGGGTCGCGAATTTATAAACATAGAAAATGGGGTGTTGGAAGGCGGTTGTGAAATATGGTCAGGAGTAGATAGCGAATCACATCGTAGTCAAGGGGTCGGTTTAATTATGAATGAAGAAGCAAGACAACATCTCATAGATCATAATTTTGTATCACCCAGATTGCTATGGGCTAGAATGAAGGTAGGAATCAGAAGATTATTTATCATAGCGTGCTACGCACCAGTTGATAGCGATTCGAGGGAAGTTAAGGACGCCTTCTGGGACACTTTAAATGATACAATAAGTAGTTGCGACCAAGGTGAAAGAATAATTTTGTTAGGAGATATGAACGGATCGGTCGGTGTCCAACGTCAGGATACAGATACAGGAGGGGTGCTAGGCAATTTTGGGGATCCAACAAGAAAAAATTATAACGGGGAAAAATTAGTTAGCTTATGCTTAGAGAAGGACCTATTTATTACAAATACCTGGTTTCGTCATAAAATGATCCATACTTACACCTGGTGTAAAGGAAATAACCGCAGTATAATTGACTTCGTTATTGCAGATGAAAGGCTAAGAGAACTAGTTACACATACAAGAGTCATGGGGGGGGGGGGGCCGAATGCAATACTGATCATTACCTTTTAGTCTCCAAGATGAACTTAGGGCGGGGATGGAGAAGAAAGAGAACCAAACAAACGAAACAAACGAAACAAACGCGAATCAAAGTCGAAAACTTACAGAAACCGGAAGTGTAAATAGATTTTCAGAATAAGATAAACGAACGCATAGATAAGGCAATTTGGGAGCCGCTTGAAAGGAATAAAGATATAGGGGGCGCGTGTGCTTTATTGCGGGATACCATTGTTAAAACTGCGATTGAAGTGTGTGGTACTGCGAGGGTAGGAAGAAAGTCTGGCGACGCGTGGTGCAACGATGAAATTGCGGCAGCCCAAAAAGAAAAGAAAAAAGCGCACAATAAAACGCTGAACATGACAGGTCTTAGCGATCAGGAGAGAAATAGACTCAAAAATGATTACAGACACAAAAAGAGGAAAATTAAACGTCTAGTCAAAGAGAGTAAAGAGAAAACCAGAACGGAAGAAGAGAACAAAATAAAAAACTGCTTTGAAGGAATTATGAGACTATTATTTAAAGAGATGAAGGGAAGTAAAAGTACACAGTTTGTTAGCATGAGAAACGGCAAAGGTGAAATGCTATATGATATAAACGGGATAGTAGACGCTTTAAAAGACTCTTTTAAAGAACTGTTAGGAGGTGAAGATATAGGGCAACAAAACTACGACATTGAGCATAATGCATTAGAAAACCCAATTGAAAAAGTATGTGTCACTGTGGTCAGAGATATAATTAAGAACTTGAAAAACGGGAAAGCTGCTGGTATAGACAGTATTAGCGCTGAAATGCTTAAATACGGTGGCGAGTAAATACCTCACAGGTTGTGCGAATTGATAAATTTATGTTTCGAGACAGGAGAAGTCCCAGACGATTGGAGAAAAGCGATTATCGTACCAATATACAAAAGAAAGGGAGATAAAAGTAACTGCAGTAATTAGAGAGGTATCAGTCTACTAAGTGCCGTAAGTAAAATATACTCAGAAATACTTATTCGTAGGGTAATGGATATTACAGAAGAGAAGATATGGGAAGTCCAAAGTGGATTTATGCCAGGACTATCATGTTCAGATCAGATATTTAGCCTAAGACAGATCACAGAAAAAAGCTTGAGAGTAGGAAAGAAAGTTTTCTGTGCATTTATTGACCTAGAAAAAGCATTAGACACGGTAAATAGAAGTAAACTTTGGGAAGACCTTAAAGAGTATGGAGTGAATGGAGGGCTCCTACAAGCAATAAAAACCATATATACAGGTAGTAAAGCGAGTGTAAGGGAAATGGAAAACTGAGTGACTGGTTCGATATTATGCAAGGCGTGAAACAAGGATGCGTTATGTTCTCGTGGCTATTTATCATATTCATGGATAAGTGTCTAAGAACTGCCCTCTTCGACGAAAAAGGTGTAGATCTCGAAACTGTCAAGGTACGTGGGTTAGCTTTCGCAGATGACAAAATTGTTATGGCAGAATCAGTCGGGGACTTGCAAAGAATGTTGAATAAACTTAATACAAGCATGAAGAACATGGGCCTCAAAATTAAAGTGAATAAAGCGAAAATCATGGTGTTTGAGGGAAAAAGTGAGAAAACAATATGCAACATTGTCCTATATGATGAGAGATTAGAACAAGTTGACAAGTACGTATATCTAGGTAGTCTATTCACTAACGACGAAAAAATAGATGGGGAGTTAGATAGGCGCATAAATAAGGGTAAGCAGGTTATCGGTAGAGCAGGGTCCATCCTCACAAATAAAAACATATCAAAAAAGCTAAAATGGCCATACATAATTCCATATTCGTACCAACTGTACTATAAGGTAGCAAGACATGGACCTGTCAAGAAAAGGACGGGAGTAAAATCAACGCGATCGGCATGAAACCTCTGCGCATAATATGCGGAAAAACACTGATGGACAAAGTCCGAAACGAGACAATTCTCAAAGAATGTGGTACAGGAGAGACACCAGTTGACATATGGGAAAGAAATCAGTTAAGGTTCTTGAAAGAATGAAAGATGAACGACTGACGAAGCAAGTATATAAAGGTAAAGTCAATGGCAGAATGCCCAGAGGTAGACCGCCGAAAGAATGGTTAGATTCTGTGAATGAGGCATCAATCCGAAGAGACATAAGAAGTCATAGGAACACAAGAGCTTGCATGAAAAAATTCATGGACGTGAAGGAAGGTAGAGTAGTGTGCCAGGACAGAAAAGTGTGGCGACAAATAGTTTATAAACAGAGTGACAATAGAGTCAATGGTGCCTGAAACAAAGACCTTGGATACTAATGGGCCCAAGTGGGGAACCATACATAACAATTTTGTGAGGCTCCTCACTTGGGGTGATCGCTAGAGAGATTGATCAGCAACCTGGGTCGGAGCAGTGTTGCGGAGTGAACGTGTCATTTGAATAAATAACACGAAAACTCCAGATCAATCTAAAACATCTATATAATAATATAATAGTTGTTGTGCTCGCCTAGCATAGAAGCGGCGCGGCGGAGCCTATTTTTATAGGTGAAGGCAGGGGCATAGACTGATAATATTGAATGGCACAATTTGTACATAGTATAATAATACTATATATACTATTTAATAATTTAATACTTAATTTAATTTTAATTTAATAATTTAATTAATTTTAATTAATTTAATTAATTAATTTAATTACATTGATTAATTTAATTAATTTTAATTTTAATTACTTTAATTTAATACTAATATACTATTTAAAAAATTTCACATGGGTAATAAATAATAACTGAACAATAAATATAAAATAATAAATACAGGTGTAAAATTCATATTTCCAAAGATTTCACAACGATTTTAATGATTGCACAAAGATTTCAATGATTTCCCAAAGATTCCAGAAAGATTTCAGATAGATATAGGAGATTTTGCAAAAACTTCAATGATTTTCCAAAGACTTTAAAAAGACTTTAATAATTTCACAAATATTACCAAATATTTTAAAAATATTTAAGATATTTCGCAAAGATTTCTAAAGACTTCAGAAAGATTTTACGAAGATTTCCGTGATTTCTCACAGATGTCAAAATTTCAAATATTTCGCAAAGACTGCAGATAGACTCAACAGATTTCACAAAGACTTCAATAGTTTCCGGAAGATTTCAAAAAATGTACAAATATTTCTATTAGATTACAAAGATTGCACAAACATTTAAATGATTTCCCAACATTTTCACAAAGATTTTAATAATTTCAAAAATCATACCAAGTATTTTTAAAATATTCAAAATATTTCGCATAGATCTCCCAAGACTTCAGAAAGATTTTACAAAGATTTTCAACGCTTTCAGAAAGATTTTACAAAGATTAAAATGATTTTTCAATAATTTCACAAAGATTTCCATAATTTCACCAATATTGTCAAATGTTTTAAAAATATTTCGAAGATTTCAAAAAGATTTTAATGATTTGCCAAAGATTTCAATATTTTCACAAATATTACCAAATATTTTTAAAATGTGCTGACAATAATTGGTTAACATGCCTAGCACAATCCAGCTCAACTTTTAGATTTTTGAAAAATTTTGGATTCAAACAAATTATTTTGAGAAAATAAAAACTAGTTTTTCACCAAAAAATATAGACTTAAGTAAAAAGTGTATGGGACAATAATGGGTTTGCATGCCTTAAATCACAACCCAGCACAACTTTTAGATTTTTGAAATTAGCATTCTGAAAAATTTTGGATTGGAAAAATTATTTTGAGGAAAAATAACTAGATTTTCACCAAAAAATATCAGCCTTAGCAAAAAGTGTATAAAATAAAATTAGTTTACACGCCTATCACAACCCAGCATAACTTTCAGATTTTCGAAATTCGCATTTTGAAAAATTTTGGATTCAAAAAATTATTTGGAGGAAAAAAAAAACTAGTTTTTTACCAAAAAATATATACCGGAGTAAATAGTGTACAGGACAATAATTGTTTTACATGCCTATAGCACCACCCGACAAAAATGTTAGATTTTTGAAATTCGCATTTTGAAAAATTTTGAATTTGAAACATTATTGTGAGGAAAAAAAACTAGATTTTCACCAAAAAATCTAGACCTGAGTGAAAAGTGTATGAGACTATGATTGTTTTTTACGCCTAGCACAACCCAGCACAACTTTCAGATTTTCGAAATTCGCATTTTGATAAATTTTAGAATAAAAAAATTATTTTGGGGGAAAAAATAGTTTTTCACCAAAAAATATAGTCCTGGATAAAAAGTGTATAGGACAATAATTGGTTAACACGCCTAGCACATTTTGTTTGGTGGTTTCATTGTCATTTCCACGAGCAGCTAGGGAAAGGGTTCGTCCATCCTTGTAGATCCCCGTGTGCAAGGATAAGGCTGATACTCTGAGATGTCGCCCGGTATCCCAGAGTCACCGTTAAAGACACCTCACCCAAGTGCCGTGCAGCTTTCGGCACGGTTCTTACGCCTTCGCTTAGGGGTCATTCCTTCGGGACCATCCCTGGACAATTGTCCGTGACTGCTTATTAATTATTGTAACCATATTCAGCAGAAACCCTTGGTACAGGGACCCTCTATCCGCAATCCGAGGACGCCTTCGGTGGCTTTGTCATAAGCCCTTCGTTTCTATTCCAAAGGAATCGAAACCGAAA
>CAKNXH010057209.1:0-43854 GCA_932178445.1 Andricus quercusramuli
GGATTCCTCGTTGAAAGTTACTTCAAGAATGACCTTGACCTTTTTGAGAAATACAGCGCAAACAGAGCGATGCAGCACGGGCCGGACGATGCGGCGCGGACTTTGGGGGCTGGCAGTCAGTAGAAAACAACGGCTTTGACATGGCAGTCACTCGGGAATATTTTTCTTATGCCTTCAATTAAATTATTTTTTTTTGTTCGTGCATTTTAAAATCAGCCGAATTTTCAATAAGATTTTTCGCAATTTTTGATTGGCAGTCACGACTTAACAACGGATTTCGAGTGGCAGTCACTCAAAATCGTTTTTAGCAATGTTTTTACTATATGTTAACAAATTTTCATGCATAACGCGATTGGTCGGTTCTTTATTTATAAAAACTCTATAAACAATTTATTTATTAACAAATGCAACGGATTCGAGCTGGCAGTCACTCGATTTCATATTGTACCCATCCGAGGCTATATTATATATTTTTTTCAGCCATTTAAAAATCAGCCGGAAAAAATTTCACCAGCTCTTGGACTATATGTTAACAAATATTTTTACATATACAAAAATAATTGTCTATTCCAATTCAAGCATAAATAATTTTATATAAAATAATATCAATGAAATTATAAATGCGTATTTCATGAAGATAATAAAAATAAAAATATTTTTGTAAACATTTGTAACAAATTTAAATTTATCAAATATTATTTTTTTTCAATTATGATTTCATATTATAATTTATCATTAAAAACTATATACATAAGAAATTATCAATAACTTTTTAAAACTTTTTTTGTTTACAACATTTTATTTAAATTAAAAAATTTTAAAAACAGTCACAATCTGTACTACAATCGAAAGTGTTATTTCAACTTCTATTTTAAAAAGCACGTTATTCTGATAGTATAAAAAAGTTTTACACATTAATCAAAAAGAGTTTGTAAAAGTTAATCATCTTTACATTTTTATTTTATTATAATCTTCTCAGAATTATAAGGTTTAACCAACATTCATCGAAAAATGGTATTGGACTTATGTTTCGACAGGGACATTTTAAAACATTTATAATAAAAATCTATTAAATCACTTCAAAGATATTACATATTTCATATGATTTCATGACACCATGCAATAAAAAAGTAAGGAAATGTCTACTCATACAGGCAACATTTTATTATGTGTACAGTAATTTCTGTACAAATAGCCCCTTTTTCATTTCACCCTATTCGTACAGTGAAAATACGGCTATTTGTACTAAAATTTCGGTACCCTTATACATGAGTTAAAAATAGTCTTTCAATTATTTCGCTTTTATTAAAAAATAGTCGGAAATTTAAATATGATCAATTTAAAGTTTTTAAAATTTTACTTTCAATTCTCAAATGGTTCAATTATGGTATCATTTAGTTTAAAACAGGTAGTTAAAAAATGCTTTCATTAAAACATTAGACATTATTAAACGTACATATTTAAGTTGAAGACTTTTATAAAGCATTTTTAATGACTTACACAATTATAAATTAAAAGTGTTTGAAATTTAAAAATTATTCAAAAATAGTATTTTTATTTCAGAAAATAAGAATATAAATTATGGATTTTTTAAATTAAATTGTACTTTAAGTATTAACAAATTAACAATAATTTATTTTATAAGATGACTCTTCATCCATTTAAAATTAAACAATTGAAATACTTCAATTTTAAATATTCAGTACTTGAATAAATGAAAATGTCCAATTTCATTGAAATTAAAATTTTTGTAGAATATTGTTTCAGTCTGCAATGTTTAAATTTTTACTCATTACGTCTCGAACTTAAAAATAACCATTACTTAATTAGTAGTAATATTCGTATCTTCATACAAAATGAGCAATTATAAATCGAAATATGTACGATTTGAACGTTAACATTTTAATTCTTTCATTTAAAAGCAATTTCATTTGTGAATAACATTAAGATATATTATGAAGTTTTAGAAAATTCTCTTTTTAAGAAGTATGAAACATTTCATAATACTGGAAAGTGTTTATTGTGATTCCTATGAACATTGACAATCAACACATACTATTGAAGACTTTATAAGCAATTTTTTTCTATTTCAAAATAGTGTAAAAAAATGTAATTCATTTTATTAAATATGTACAAGTTATGAAAAATTTTATGATATAATAAAAAATGTATAAATGTTTTAAAAAATCTAAAACAGAGTGTAGATTTTTGATCATTTTGAAATTTAATTTAAAAAATTTTTTTATTAATTTTTAATGATCTTAAAATAACGTACTATTTTTGTATTCCTAAAAAAAAAATTTCATCATTTTTCAATTAATTTTTTTTTAGAAATAATACTTAAAAATATATTGAGAAAAAGTTTTAATACATAAATAACAATTGATCAATTATTGATTTGAAAGTAATTATAGTAAAAATAATATAACTTCTCAATTGAAAAATATTCACGTTAAACAATTTTTTTAATTGTTACACTTCTAATATTCATAGCTTAAAAATGATTTAAGCGTGAGAAATTTAAATTTTGAAAAATGCATTAATTCATTCAGCAATTTGAAGCATTAAAAATTATAACGTGGATTTATATTTTTATAATTGAATCTAAGTCTTTTAGCTATAAAATGTATAAAAGTTAATAATTTTATTCTCAACAGTTACCACTGTTTAACCTTCAGCTACCACACTTCTCTCAATACAACTAACAAAAAAATGAAAAAATACAGATTTCGATATTATCAACAATGTTGAACATTCAGGTACATGAAATTGCAAGTAAAGTATGCTGGGTTCATCTGGACCACTGTGTGGAAGCTGAGGATTTATTTCATTGAGTGTACACAATTTTTAGGAATATGGTAAAAAAACAAGCTATGAGCTCCATTATTTTTCTTTGATTATAAAGGCTATTCTGAACTTAAAAGCGTTAAATTTCAGATTTAATAACACTTAACTTTTTTTCTACATTTTTAATAGATTTATTATGCAATTAGTAAATATTTTTTTTCATTACAAAACATTAAGAAACCTTTTTATCAACATTTGACGAGTATAATATTCAGCATCTTATTACTAATACTAATTCATAGATTTTAATTATTTATATTATATATGTATTGGAATTAAACGAAATAATGTACTTTATTCAAGAAAAAATTATTAAAGTGGATGCAACCAGTGATTCCGATTCAGATGATGAAATTGAATTACTTTCTCTAACCAGCACAGAAGAATTATATAATATAAAATCAAACGACTGCACTGCGTAAGTACGATTTTTGAAAATAAATTATATTAACAGATTTTCAAAATATTTAAATTATGATTGTACATATTTTATAAATGAAACAATTTTTGGAAACATGTTAGTATATGCATTAACGATAGATGAACATTAGACTAATGATTAAGAACTAAAAATTAATAAAGTTCAATAATATATACTACAGAATAAAAAAAATATATATAATTTTTATGTATTACAGAATTCTTATCGGAATCGTTGACTAGATTGAAGATCAGCGTTTAGTGGGTGCCATTGGTAACCAAAAGAAGAGGTGGAAATTTTTTGTTAGTAATAATGAAGGTCAGAAAGTTCAAATAGTAGTTTGGAATAACGAGATAGATAAACTAAGACCTATTATTCTCGAAGATCACGTAAGTTTTTATAAATTTAATAATATTTAAAAATATGATATGTGACGTGCGCCGAAGAAAGGAGGCTTACTCTGGAAAGCGAGATTTTTCAGGACGAGCGGTCGAAGTCGACCCGATAGACGCGACTTTTAGGAGAGAGGGAAGACTAAGGAAATCTTCCCTCTCCACTTGCCACTCCATTCTCACGCATATAGCGGCGCTGCTCACGGACGGGGTATAGATGAGACGCGGAGATGTAGTGGTGAGTAGTGGGAGGTGTTTCACGGGATCTCGAGCTCTCGAGCGAAAGCACGATTTCTCGGGTACCTATCAACTCAATTATTAGCAATAATAACGCTCGGAAATTTTTTTCGATGGTTTCATTAAAAACAGCAACTCAAAAACTATCGAAAAGTGTAAGAACCTCAATTTCGATTTTTTTAGAGTAAGCCCCCTTTCTTCGGTGCACGTCACATATAATTGTTCCTAACATCGCAATTGAAATGTCTAAAAATAATCAAAAATAAACATAACAGAACGGAATGAGATGATTAGAATCACGAAATAAATATTTATAATAAATTTATAATTTTTACGAAAAAAATTATACAGTATTACGTAGGAATATAATTTCATAAATTAATTCTGCAATCAAAATCGAATAAAATATACACATAAATATATTTTTTACATAAAATGATATATCATTTAATTCTTCGCTTTCCTTTTATTTAATTATTTAAAAATGTAATTTTTATACGAAACAAAGTTAATAAATCCTATCATGTACTGATCTTTATTTTTAAGGATTCAAATTCATTTCAATAATCTTTTAATATGTCGATAGACTCAATAAAATCTTGATTTCAAAATTAAAAAATTATTTATATGAATTATGATATTAAAAAAAAAATTTAAGACATAAAAAAGGGTCTTTCAGCCTGTACGTTGTGCGACTTTCAGAATTTATATAAAACGTACGTATATAAAATACGTACGTATTTTAATTTTTTTAATTTAAATACGTACGTATATGAGCGTACGTGTATAAAACGTGCGCTCGTGCGCCAACGATGCCCGCGTGCGCAATATGCAACTATACCACACGAGTTGCACACACTATTTTTCATCACGAATGTGAGGAATATGCATTCTTCGTATTTTATCCGCACGAGCGAAGCGAGTACGGAATATCGTCGGTGGGGGAGGGGGGGGCTGAGCCCCCCGAGAGGAAAAACACCCCAATCAAAAAAATAATTTCAGGTGCCGATGGAGAATTGGCCGTGTTTTCACGAAACAAACGCACCTAACCTGAAACCTGAATGTTAGATCTAATACGTTTTTATTTTATTATTATGATTACATATAATCAATATGAATATTCATATTAATCATATCAATATTATCTGTCATTTTTTTTATACTTACTTCTTGCATCCCCGACAGAAAACAAACTGTTAATGACATTTTGAAGATGATAACACTGAAGTTAGTAGAAGGTTAGTTGCGTTTGTTTCGTGAAAGCACGGCGAAGCGTGTGATTTTTCTTACTAAAACACGGTGGAGCGTGCGATATTTCTTCTAAAACACGGAGCAGCGTGCGATTATTGTAGAACGCACGCTATTCGCACGGCATGCGCAATATGCCACAATTCGCACGGCATGCGCAATATGCCACAATGCGCACGGAGAACAGATGTGAAATATGGCATATTCCGTGCATGCGTGATGAAAAATTAATTTTATTATTTTCAAAATCCAATAATTTCTTCTCATAATAAACAAAATATAAATAGGAATATTTTCTCTTCAATTAAACAGTTTTAATTTTCAATAATTTCTTTGCCATAATAAACAAACAACTCAATGATCACAAATATACAAAGGATCATCAAGATTTTATATTATAATCAGAAAAAATTCTTTCATTACGATAAAAATGATTGTTATTAATCATTTTTTCATCACGCATGCACGGAATATGCCATATTTCACATCTGTTTTCCGTGCGCATTGTGGCATATTGCGCATGCCGTGCGAATAGCGTGCGTTCTACAATGATCGCACGCTGCTCCGTGTTTTAGAAGAAATATCGCACGCTCCGCCGTGTTTTAGTAAGAAAAATCACACGCTTCGCCGTGTTTTCATGAAACAAACGCAACTAACCTTCTACTAACTTCAACCTTATCATCTTCAAAATGTCAACAACAGTTTGTTTTGTGTCGTGGATGCAAGAAGTAGAAAAAAATGAAAAATAATATTGATATATGATGAATATAAATATTCATATTGATTATATGTAATCAAAATTTTAAAAAAACCTATTAGATCTAAATATTATACTTAAATATGCCCACAGCAGGTTTCAGGTTAGGTGCGTTTGTTTCGTGAAAACACGGCCAATTCTCCATCGGCACCTAAAATTATCTTTTTGGTTGGGTTCTTTTTTCTCTCGGGGGGCTCCGCCCCCCGAACCCCCTACCCCACCGACAATATTCCGTACTCGCTTCTCTCGTGCGGATAAAATACAAAGAATGCATATTCCTCACATTCGTGATGAAAAATAGTGTGTGCAACTCGTGTGGTATTTTATACATGTCTTTCATGCGAGGTATTTTTTATATTCATTTCAATTTATTTTTTAATAAATAAAATAAAAGTTATTCAAAAAATGTCTACTTTCATTAAATATGAATAAGTGAATGTAAATATAACACAATTTCAAATTAATTGCTTTATAATGCATAAAGTGAAATTATCCATTTTATTATTAAAAGGTATAAATAATGGAGAAAAAAAAGTTTTTATTGAAGAGTAAAAAATTATACAAATAACTCATATAATTTATTTTATAAAGCCATTATTATATATACACTCTTGATTAAAAAAATGTTTCATATGTAATGATACTTTTATTTTTTACGAATAATTTGTTAATATCAAGGTTATTATTATGAATACACAAATTGTTATATTACTTTTAATACATTTCGTTGTTTGATTTATTCAATGTATTTATTATAAACTGAACTTATTCTTCAAAATCATGATTCCATTCAAAAATATATACAAAATAAAATTATTAATAATATTATTAATTACATAAAATATTTTTATATGAATTAATACAGTAAATGTTTCCAGAAAATTTACATTGAAGGAGCATTTGCAAAATTCCAGCCAAACAAGCAATGGAACACTGGAACAGTCGATTTTGAATTGACAATTAAGAGTAATACGAAAGTTAAGTGTATTCCATTGAAAGACGATAAAACATTTATCAAAAGAGAAGCATCCTTAATCAACATGAAGGATATTGGAAATTCAAACGGATTTATTAGTGAGCATAAAATTATATATATCGGAAACACATTGATTCATAATTTATACATTATAAATTATTATTTATAGGAACTCAAGGGCACGTCAGGATAAATATTGAAAAAGTTGAATCATACAAAAAGGATGCTGATGAATATGCACTTGGATCTCTAACTGATGGAGAGTACTTACTGGAAATAAGGTATTGAATATCTTGAATTTACCCAAATACAAAAAAGGAACCCTTTTAGAAGTGCAGGGCTACATCAAAACACGCGGAGGTATTTTCTTCATTTGCATAGTTCCTTATATAAATTTCTAATTTTTTCTAATTTTTTCTAATTTTTGTTATTAAAAAATATTCTTCTTCAACAATCATCCCTTTTTATTATGGAATTTGAAAAAATCAATAATTCAATATAACAAGAATATCATAAGAAATGATCACGTTACTCATAATACCATATCGTAAGATTACATGATAAAAAATCTATTGACTCAAGACATTTCTCTGAATGTTATTTAATAATGTATATATAATATTATAAAATATTTAAACACTAACATTCCTTATATAAAATTTCATATTATTATTGATGATAATAATTGCTTTATAGGTAACAGAATTTACTTATCAATTCCAACAAAAGACAACATAAAACAGATTAACAACAAACCTAACATGGACAAACAGCAGCTACTAAGAGAAAATAAGACTATTGAGAAGACAAAAATTGAGGATGAAAGCAACGTTCAACAAAGCCCGTTGAAATTAAAAAAAAAATGTAATATTTCAGTCAGAAGACTTTACAAGCACAAAAAAAATTATGCTAAACGATTTTCAACTAAAATAAGAATAGTATACCTTTCGTACAAACATTACATGAATTTATATAAATTGCAAACAATTTAAAAGAATTTCATAAATTTACATACATTTTGGAAAACATGTACTTCCATTTCCATGTAACATTTAAATCTTAAAAAGTTTAAATTCTAACACATAAATATTTACATTTTTAAAAATATTTACATACATTTACGAAAATTATAAAATTTCTTTGAATTCTGCAGGAAACTTATTATAATTTACATAAAAGATGAAGTATCGCAGTTTTAATTGAAAATCGGATAGCAAAATCAATAGAAAAGATAAACATAAAATCAACTTTCTTACAAAAATACATATGACAATTATTCTCTTGGTTACGTTACAGTTTCACAAACACATTTTTACATAACTCTTTTAGTTTATTTCTTGGGATATTTGAGGATAAATTTATTTAAAGGCACTAAGCAACCATAAAAAATTAGAATAAAACTGGAAAAATGTAATAGATGACGAGAAATTGCAATATAAAAAACATTGGAACGTTTTAAATTTCCGAAAAAAAGGTTAAAACGCTTTACAAAGTCTCTTTTCTCGACTTATATTAAAAAATTGTTGTTCAGTAAAATATTTCTTTTGCAGAAGTTTCCAAATGCTTTGCATAAACTTAAATTCGAATATAAAGAATAGTTACAAGCAGTATTAATTGAAACAATTGAAGCAAAAATGTAACGTTTCCAAAAAAACATTTTCACAAATTACCGAATTATTATTTTCATTACCATTCTACAAGTATTATGCTATAATTACAAAATTTATAAACTACGATGTTCTAAATATGTATTCCATTTGCGCGAAATATATTATGAAAAATGTATAAATTAATAATTACTTATCTTTTTAAAAATGTACTATCTTTCATGTTATACAAATGTACAAAATACAATCATTCTAAGAAAAGTAATATATTTTTTAATGAAATTCCCAATTAGAAAATTCTTCGTTATTAACATTTCAACATTCATACAAGAAAAATTCACGTAGGCGCGCGCTTCGAGCGCGCGCATGACGATCTAGTGGACGTAAATTCGTATCAGAATTACGAAGCAAACAACGTAATAACGTAATAACAATGAATATTAATATCAACACTTGCTCCGAAAATTTATTTAACTTCCCTTCAGGAAAAAAAAACTAATTTATCTCGGTAACTCGCGCATTAAACATTTGTTGTCAATAAGTATTTCTTCAAAAAATATTGAAAACTTTCTAGATTAACGACTAGTAAAAAAAATTGATAACATAGTTTTTATTCTAAAAATTGAATTTTTACGCTTTTCCCATGTATTTTACTGTAACTAGGCCTAGTGAATAATCAGTGCCGCGGTGGTCGTGGTCACATCTCAGGCCATTTTGACTCTGTGCATTGTGAGCAAAGAGCCCGGGGGCTGACACACACACAAACGCGCGCGCACGCACACGCACGGTCTTTTCCCGAACACTCTGATAGTTCTGATGGCCAATTCTCATAGCACATAGCAGATAAGTTCGTAGCTGATAGTATATTAACCAAGTATTATGAAAATACAAAACCAAAGGAGGTTCCACTCACAACCTTAAGTATGTCTATCTGTTTGGCTCACGTCCTCCCCTTATGCGGCAGGAAATATTGTAACAAGTTTCTGACACACAGTTTGGCCTCCATGCTATTGCTTCATATCATGATTGAAACATATTTAATTAGCACAGCAGTGAATATGAATTCGCTTCAATCAATATTATTTTACTATGATTAGGAATTAATGATTTAGTGTACTTTCTTTTTTAAATATACTATTGAAATTTTAAACTTTTATCCAGTAGTTCTATGTTGCCCTTAAAAGAGGAACACTACTGGAATAGGGACAATATTGGGAGGCTTGTAAATATAAGTAGTATTGGATACTTACTCTTTTGACATACAATCTTGTCTGGAGAGCTGCATGTGGGAAGGTTGTTCTGGTATATTTCGACTCAAAGTAATAAACCCATCACCCAAACCAGGACTTGCGACGGGTTGAACTTCTCCGTTTGCATTAATGGTGGTATAAGCTGCATAATGAAGTTTTGTTGAAAAAACTTGCTTTTATAAATTTAAAAGTTCTAACTTTGGCTTAACAAAGCGTTTGAACTGTTGTTTTTGTTAAACAATTAGCAAACTTAAGAATTTAATTGTAAAAATTTCACAGTGTTTAAAATTGAAATGTTAAAACGTTCATTTTAATGTTAAATGTTAAAAGTTGAATGTTATATTATTTTTTATTAAATTTACTTACGTTGATGGCCATAATACCAAGGAGCTATTGGACTAGTTGCAGGCACAGGACGTATTGTCGGTATAGGAGACGGAATACCTTCACCATAAAAACCAGCCTGCTGAATACCATTGGCTGGCCTAAAAATAAACAGCAACATAACAACCAAAACATCTAATTTGCATTAATCGAATATTAAAAATGGCTATAATCACTTGAATTTGTTTACCTGAGCACAGTTTTCGATAGTCTAGAGATCGGACCATAGTTGCTGGCAGTTGAGGTATCAAAAGGTACGAACTCATCGTCGAACAATAAGGAATCCGGGCGACGAAAGCTATTATTGAAATTCATATTGGTGGCTGATGTAATTTGATTGCCAGGAGCGTTAGTCCAAATCGAAAAGTTCGGTGCTAATATATCTCCTTGAATATCGTAGTTCTAAAAAATATCAAAATTACAAGATATGCAGGAAATTTTTCGATTATCTAGTAAGCAAATAAATATGAAATACCGTTTTCATTGGAGGAGCCGTTTGTTTTCCAACGATATTTTCGAGTTGATTTATTATCTCCATTTTTCGTTGCAGCAGCATTGCTAAAGTTTTTGCCATTGTCCTCTGCTGTAATATTGGCGAAGATTGAATTAAATTTTCTTAAGAATCGAGAAGATGTATAAAATCGAAAATACAGTAAACTTCCGCCTATTTTAAAGTTCACCTATCCCCCCCCCCCCCCCGAAACCCGAAATTAAAAATGCGCAGTCCAATTGCCTCCTACCGCGGCCCCTGTACGGGCTGTACGGTCACGCTCGCGTCAGTGGCTGACCAATTGAAAAAAGAGGCCCGTAGAGCGGGAAGCCCTCGTTGGTTTGAATTGAGTATCTTAGTATAACATCATAGGAATACGATATACGACTTTTTCGAGAAAATATTCTTAAGGTAAATCATAAATGAGCCGCTCAGAGGGAAAACGTGATAAGTCCTATGTTAAAACATAGGACTTATGACGTTTTTCCTCTGAGCGCCTCAAATATGGGGTAAAATTTCCCAAGTGTCCCCACCTAAAATTTTGTTGGCGCCTATCTTATTTAAACTCCGCCAGATTGTAGTGCTAGTGGACCTCTTTAAATTCTGTAAAGGGGGCCCACCTAGTATAGCGGGTTGTCAAGATACAGGGGCCCGAATTTTTAACGATTCACCCCGACTGCCAACATTCAATTGTACATAACTCCTGTTAAAGTTATCCAATTCAACTTTTATATGAGGGTTTTCGAAAGGTATTTTAACAAGGTTTACAACAAAAATAATCGTTGAACGATAAAAAAATTATTTCACCTTGATTTTCCATTTTAAAAAACATTTTTGTGATTTTCTCCCAATGCGGCATTTTTGATATTTTTTTAGTTAGGCTAGAAAAAAAGCTTGATTTTTTCTCTTGAAAAACACTCCAGAACGAAAATGGGATGGCAAGTATTGGTTGAGTTGTAGAAGGTCATAAGAGCGCGGGTGCCCCGCGCTAACCAGCCACGGAGCTTCTAGGCGTGCTGTAGTGACTCAGTTGTTCTAATAATTGATAAACATGATTTTTCAGTCAACATTTAACGAATATTTCATTTTATCCTTACTTTCACGTAGCTAGAGAACGATTTATATATTTTCTTAATTAAAATTTACAAATGGTTCCATTGTAGGAAAACCATAGTTAATAATAGAATCATTAACGATTTTGGTGGACGGTTCTGCTTATCTGTTACATGTCGAGATGGTTTTTAATAAGTCGTCTTGCTTCACACGTTTTGGTGAGTTTTTTTGGTGTTAATCTCTTTGCCTCCAACCATTTTTGACGTGAGTCTCCTTGCCTATCACATTTCGGAGTGCCTTTTTTAAGTGAATCCCCTCGCTTCTCACGTTTTGGGGTGCTTTTCGGGTGTAAGTCCCCTTGTCTCTCACTGTGTTACTTAAAAAGTGATTTTTTATTTAGCTTAACGTTCACTTTGCTCTTCTCTTCGCGATCTCTTTGCGATTTTTCTCTTCGGGAAAATGTCATACTGTGGAGATGACGAATACTTTTTCAAAGTTAGAGTCGATTCTGAAGAGGGTACAAAGGAATGGTATTTTTGTGTGCCTAGCACAGTCTTTGCAGAGTCGAATCGAGTTTTAAGGTTTTCAGCAGTGGCGGCATGATTTTCTTTGGAGATGAAAAATACTACCGTTTCAGGCAAGTTTTTTTTAGCCCATTGATATAGAGCATCAGCAGTCAAAATCGGATTCTGAGACGACGCGTGGAGACTTGCACGTGTGGTGAGTCTTTTCAAATTGCCCCCAAAATGTGAAAGGCAAGGAGACTCACGTCAAAAACTGTTAAAGACAAAGAGATTAACACCAAAAAAAACTCACCAAAACGTGGGAAGCAAGACGACTTATTAAAAAGCATTTCGAAATGTAACAGATAAGCAGAACCGTCCACAAAAATCGTGAATGATTTTATTATGAACTATCGTTTTCCTAAAATGGAACCATTTGAAAATTTTAATTAAGATAATATGTAAATCATTCTCCAGCTACATCAAAGTAAGTGTAAAATAAAATATTCGTTACATGTTAACTGGAAAATCATTTTTATCAATTATTAGAACAACTGAGTCACTACAGCACGCCTAGAAGCCCCGTGGCTCGTTGGCGCGGGGCACCCGCGCTCTTATGACCTTCTGCAACTCAACCAATACTTGCCATCCCATTTTCGTTCTGGAGTGTTTTTCAAGAGAAAGAATCAAGCTTTTTTTCTAGCCTAACTAAAAAAATATCAAAAATGCCGCATTGGGAGAAAATCACGAAAATGTTTTTTTAAATGGAAAATCAAGGTGAAATAATTTTTTTATCGTTCAACGATTATTTTTGTTGTAAACCTTGTTAAAATACCTTTCCAAAACCCTCATAAAAAAGTTGAATTGGATAACTTTAACAGGAGTTATGTACAATTGAAGGTTAGCAGTCGGGGTGAATCGTTGAAAATTCTGGCCCCTGTATCTTGACAACCCGTTATACTGGGTGCGCCCCCTTTACAGAATTTAAAGAGGTCCACTAGCACTACAATCTGGAGGAGTTTGAATAAGATAGGCGACAACTAAATTTTAGGCGGGGACACTTGGGAAATTTTACCCCATATACGAATAGTAATATTTTTCAAGTGTAGATTCTATTGTCTCAGTCATGTTTCATTCTTTTGTCGATTGAAGACCTTTCAATTTCACAAAGTAAAATAAAAGCTCCTAAATTTCAGGTTAGTGGCACTCTAACCTAAAGTTTCAGATAGTTGCTTGTATTTCGTGAAACTGAAAGGTCGTCAATCGAAAAAATAATGAGACATAACTGAGAACACATATTATACACTTAAAAAATATGATTATTCAGACCTTTATATCCTATCTTTACGTTTAGAAGATTTTCTTCAAAAAGGCGTATGCAGTTGCAGTACCATGCGCTAACCTTTCTAATGGCTGAAATTTCCACTACTTCCAGTAAATTATATATTTTTCACGTCGCACATCAACAAAAACACTGATGCATGCATGCAGGCTAACGGATCGCGAATTTTTCAACTGCGCAATAAGTCGGGACCGTCTGAACTGTTTCTAATTGGAGTGTGAAATATTGCGCAATATAATCGACTGAGTACTCGTGCTCTGCGGCCCTTCCGAGGCGAGAGTCGCAACCGTCTCTTGGATCTTGAGCACTGTTTGCTACATGCACAGTTGAGAAAGTAGCTTACCGGGAGCGCATCGATAAAAGGCCGGGGCAGCCAATGAACGTCGCTTGACAAAAATAAACTAACGAATCGTGATAGAGGGGGGGGGGGGGGGCATCCAGCCTTAAAATAATTGATCGCGTACGTTTCAAGGCCGTTAAAATAGGGAGAAGTTTACTGTAATATAAATGTTTTACCTTTTTATTATTGTTCTGTTGGCCATTTTGCACATTCGTTGGAATCTGCATTGGATCCCAAATATGCAGATTAGCAGCTGAATAGTCTAAGGGCATTCCAGGCACAATATAATGCGAATGTTGCATGTCTACATTTTTAGGAGGGACTATGTGAGATAACCCTTGAGGAGGAGGCAGCATATAGTTAGTCAGAGATCCAATGAAATTGTTTTCATTAGCAACGGTGGCGTGCTGAGCGATTGAGGCAAAACCTGAAAGAAAATAGTTTAGTAATCTGAATAATATAGGACAAGGTGGCCACTCAAACTTCAGAACAAAATTATCGGCTATTTCCCGGTCAAAAATTATATTTTTCTCAGTTGAATTTTAAGCGATTAAGATATTAATTATACAATACTAATTGCTATATTATATCAATCTTAAAAAGAATGGAACATTTCATAGCTCCAAGATAAAATATATAATGAAAATTATTGTGAAAATAGCCTTAAAAACGACTCATTTATTACACAATAAATCATAGGTCGATCGTGGATTATGATACTCGTATTTTTGTGAATAAAGATAACAAATATAGATTTTGTGTTTTTGATGGGAAATCGAGATGCTTTAATCCGTACTTCAATCGTTTTTAACTATAGGCGACTAAGACATCGACCCTTCTGGAACCGAAACCATGTCTAGGGCTTCATGTCTCTGCTTAATATTTTCAAAAAATATTATAAGAAACACAATTTCTAACCAAAACTTTCTTATGTAACAATTAAATAAACTGGAGTATCAGAGAAAAATATGCGTTCTGGGCCTAAAATATAGATCTCATTTGAAGCGCAACAACGAGGTGCGATAGCTGCATTATCCTGTTTTTTTTTTTATAAATGTATAGTGTACAACTTTACAGCCAATGCAGCTTTTAAAGATTTGTAGGCATAAGTTCAAAGCCAGTGATCTAAGCTTTCCATTTAAAGTGTTTCACGTTCTTGAAAGGCTGTTTTCAAAATGTGAGGTTGCTTGAAGGGTGTCAGTACATAACTAGATAGCCAAATCTATTAACAAAAATAGGTATATTGTATAACAAGTTCTTTAAAAATCTAGAATACACTGTGGTCAAAGGATTTCATCGGAATCTCATTTTTGAAACAATAATTTTTTTTTGCAACACATGGATGAAAATGGCCATATTCCGTGTCCATAAAGCGTACGGAAAATTGCAGATTCCTCTACTGTGAGAGTAGCGTGCGGGAATGTAACATTCCCGCACTGAATCATTTACGAGCGCTTGTCTTTAGTTCGAGAATTAATATTCACACGGCATGTGAAACAATTACGCGGCGTTTCCCGGGCAACTCAACTGATCACATTTGTTTTCATTACGCTCATAAAAAGCTGTCAAACATCCGACTAGTCGATATGAATACAGGTATCAAACAAATGAAATAACCTCTGTAACAGAAAACGTGCTCCTTGCCTATTTTGACGAACTCTCAAAAAATCTAGCCCCTCAACACTGTGGGCACGTTACTCAATGTTTTTTTTTTAGGTTTAAGGTAATAATATTGTGAATCAATATTTGGTGTTTTTTTTTTGTCAGGGGGCTTCGCCCCCCAAACTCCCCAGCAGGCGCTTCGCCCCCCGCACCCACACCAGGGCTACGCCCTGTACCCCTCGCCACCGACCTCCATATCGTATTTTTCATTGCATTTTCATGCATTTCTTGCAAAAAATATCACGTGACATGTGCTGGAAGACATTCCACTTCACGCACTTGTAATACAATGTACTATTTAATTTAATAAAAGTTTAAAGTAGTAATAATTTTTTCATTACACGTACATGCAAAACCCTCGTTTGTCCACCGTTTGAAGGCATCGAAAATGCCCGATTCTGCCCTGTGCGCGAAATCAATGAGCAAAATCCCCAACATCGATGACCAAAATGCTGCCACCGTTTAGCAAAATGGTCCTCACATCTCCAAAATGGTTACCAAAACATTTTGGCCACCGGTTGCCATCCAGCGTCGTAAACGGTTACTATGTGAACATCGTTTTGGGTCAGGTTGGATTTATTTCGTTCGTGACAGTTTGATAGTTTGTAACTGTCAACGTATGATTATTTCCATTGTGGATAATCGTGTTAATATTGTTAAAGCATACAATGGTACCAACAAAAGACTGTTAGATATTAATATAAGGCACAAGATACATTTCATAATCTGTTTGAAAGTTTTTATAAATAAAGAAATAGTTGTGACGAGTTATGTTTTATTTTATTTTTAGGAAAGATAAACATTTTGGGAGATATTTTTTTGTCTTGCAGGGGGCTCCGCAAGACCCTCACATTTCTTCAAGTCTACATATCTCGGGTTTTGCATAGCAATCTATAAAGAAAAATAGTGTTCGATACTATTTCAACCTTTTAGAATTTATATTTCTTGAAACTATTATTATTCAATGAAAATAGTATATTACGACCCAAGGTCCTAAAGTGCCGAAAGGACGTTTAATAATTAATGTTAATTAATACCATGCGTTGTCGGCTGCTAGCTCGTGCTTGGCTATACCTATATATATCTATGCGTTTTCTTTTGTGCCCTGCATCAGCGCGCCCTCCCGGCAGTCTCGCATAGCGCTACACGTTGTGTTTTGCCTTCGCTGCTGTTCTCGGCAGCTGAGCGTATGTATGGGATTCGGTCGCCCGCCGGACTTTTGCAAAGCCGAGGCAGTACCGAGGTTTTACTGGTCAGGGCGGGTGTCAAAAACACATAGGAAAAGTAATGAAACACATTTCAACAAGGTGATTAAGTTACGCGCGGTTCATGTCACAATATGAGCGCCGCATGTACTGAGCATGATTTGGTTGGATCATGGTACTGAGCGTTGCTACCATGATCCGTTGGATCATGCTTGCTGCATCAGCGAGGCACACAAATCTCGCACCCGATCAGAGAGCGCATTAACTCTAGCAGGCCGCAAAAGCCACTGTTCCCGGCCGCATTTCTGTCCGAGAACAGTGGCTTTTGCGGCCTGCTAGAGTAAACGCGATCTCTGATTAGCTGCGAGATTTTTATGGCTCGCTGACGTAGCATCCCTCAGTATTGTGTTGTGTAGTTAGTCTCTGAAAAATATTTACTTTGACAGGTGAACGGTAAAAAGAGAGCATCGGTGTGTTTAACCTCAAAACTGATCGTTGAACGTTATTCCGATTTTTGTGCATAAAAAGACGGCACAAAACCTCAAAAATGGTCAACTTCTCGTCTGTAGGTTCTGCGGACGGGGAAGAAGTATTACGAAGAAATATAAAATAAAAAAGATGTGTTTTTGATACCCGTCCCGACCAGCAAAATGTCGGCTCCGCCTCGGCTTTGCAAAAGTCGGGCGGGCGACCGAATCCCACGCATCCGCTCAGCTGACCGAGATCAGCTACGCGAGGTGTCCGGGAGCGCATGCTGATGGCAGGCCACACAAGAAAAAGTATCCGAGCTAGCACCCGACAACGCATTTTATTAATTAACTAGCTCCGGAGCTAGAGAGAATGTTTTTCACAATTTAAGTATCAATATTTTATGAAAATATTGAAACGACCAGTAGCCAAAAAACTTCAACATCATAATTAATTAATTAGTAAAGTTACTTTCAGCTGGGGATGAAGAAAAATAGTATACGACACACGCCCGGAAATACAACTTTCTGGCCTTGGGTCTTAATATACTATTTCTTTTTGGACTTCCGGCTGACCGCGGTGGACGGGTGGACGCTAAGTGTGAACAAGGGTAAATTGGATAGTTTTTGGTGTGTCAAGAGTTGGCCCAGACCAAGTCTTTGCTTTGAGGGGAAAGTTAAAGTGTTTTGCCGTATGCACAAGTGTTATCTATTGTTTTTTACGTGTGATTATGCGTTTAATTGTACTTTGAAAGTGATAAGATTGTTGAGGTTATGTCGTCTCTAATTAAGAAAGGAAATCGGGAGAGTGCGCCACTGGGCAGGAAGGATCCCGACAAACAAATCGATCGCGATACACGCTCGCGTGAATCAACACCAGGGGCAGCTTCACCCGTAGGGAAACCCAAACTGACAGGAAGAAAGGTAGGAAGGCCGAGTAATGCAGACAAGTTAAAGGAAAAAGAAAACAAAAATGCTGGAAGCTTCGAAAAATTTTTGTCGGGAGTACCAAAAAATAAAAATTCAAAAAAAGATAGCCAACCTGAAGGGCCAGTGACAGAAGCAGAGGAACAAAGAGAAGCAACAGAATGTTATAATAATCACTCAATAACGGAATCTAAAATGGAATCGACGATATACAACATTTTAAACGCGTGGTGGGAGGAAAGGTCAAACCGGAGTTTAATCGCATACTATTAGGGAAGATAGAAAACCTGGACAGAGAGCGGGAAGAGGAAGCAGAGAGGGCGATCAGGGAAGAAGCGGCATCGACTGCATTAGCCAGAGTAAGAGAGAGGGAAATATCTTTGTTAGAAGAAGGTGACAAATTGAGAACAGAAATTCGGGACCTCGAACGCAAACTAGATGAACTAAACATTAAATATGACAGGGAAACTAACAGAAGGCAACGTGCATCACTCACTATAGAAGACGAACTTCAGAAATCTAACGAAATACTACAGGAAGAGGAAGAGGACTCTGGCAAAACCGTAAAAACCTTAAATCATAAAAGTGTACCTCTAGTGCCCGAGAAGATGTCTGAAGAAGAATGCAAGTGCGACGAACTTGAAAGGAAACTCAGGAAAAACAATATCCTAGTCCGCAGTTTCAGAACAGTTGGGCCCAATATTATCGATGAGGTTTGCAATGCCATCTACAAATTGACAGGAGTGGGTCTTAGCATCAGGCACTGGCGTGCTATAAGGGGAGGACTGCTTTTAACTCTAAATTCACTTGAAAATAAAAAGTGGATTATGCCTAGGAAAAGCAGGCTCAAAGGCACAAAAATCATGATCCTAGACGACCTAACATATAGAGAAGAGAAAATTCAGCGATGGATTGAGCATCTCGTGCGCAACGCTAGACAGGAGGGAAAACAAGCCAGGGCAGGATACATGAAGTGGATGATAGAAGATCGGTGGCTCTATTGGAGCGAAGAGGAAGGACGTCCAACCAGAAATGTTTTTCGTAGAGGTAACATTTAAGGAAATTAAGGGAGTGACATGGAATGTATCGGGATATAAGAAGGTAGGAATAGCCTGGGATTATCTCAAAAATTTTGATATTATTGTATTGCAAGAGACATGGTTAAAAGAAATGTACCAAGATAATTTCATTAACTCGCTAGATAAGGATTTCATATGGAAAGCCAAGGCCGCTACTAGAGTTCAGAAAAAAGGCTGGGCAAAGGGGGGTCAGTTAGTAGGTATCAGGAAAAATTTATGAGAAAACGTGTATTTAAAGAATGGCAATATGGATTAATTATAGAGGGTAAGAATTTTGAATTAGAAGATAAGAAATTTAAAATTATTACTGTATATAATAATGAAGGAATGTCGAGCATCATTAGCAAAATATCTGTACTGCTTGAGAGTGCAATAGGAAACGGAGAGGGTCTAGTGATCTTAGGGGATTGGAATGCGAGAACTGGCTGTGAGAGTGGAGAGTCTGAAAGCGAAATTTGTGATATAGAACGTAACTATAATAGGACCAGAAACTCAGAAGATGTAATGTTAAATGGGGAAGGTAAAAAGTTACTAAAGTTATGCGAAGAGTACGGTCTTCGTATTTTGAATGGAAGTATTGATGGCGATTGGGAAGGGAAACTAACCCATGTAGGAGGCGGAGAAGGCGGAAGCTCGGTTCTTGACTACGTAATTGTCAAAGAAGACAAAGGTGAAAATCAGGTTAGATTCTTGAAAATAGAACCAAAAATTGAATCAGACAATCTACCGCTAACTTTCCGAATTACATTAAAAACCGAAACGATGGTAGGCTATAAGAAAAAGAACAAGAAAGGGAAATTCATAGAGGAAAAATTAGTTTGGGATCCAAATAAAGAAAATAGATTTAAAGAAATCATGGAACAGCTATGGGAAACAAGAGAAGAATATTCAACACTAGAAGAAAGATGGAATAGACTAGTTTTAAACCTAAAGAAAGCTGCAAAAGAAGCTGGTTTGAGCAAAAAAAGATGGGAGGGAAATTCGGGAGGGTTAATCTTAGATATAGCACGAGAGGAGGGTAAAAAGTAGAAGAAAGTAGTTTGGACAAGCCTTAAAAAATTCCTCAAAACAAAGAATGAAATAGATAGGGAGTTACTACGTAATGTGAGAAACAAATTGAAGGGAATTTACGCGCGAAAGAAGAAAGAGATTAGGGACGAGAAGTTTAAAAAAGTTGAGGGTAGCAAGAACATGGCTGATTTTTGGAGTGCAATATGAGTATTCAGAAAGAAAAAGAGATGTAGGATTAATAAAATAGGCAAGGAGAAATGGAAAACTCATTTTAAAAATTTATTAGGGACGAGAGTAATTGACAGAGAAGATCGCGAAAATCCAGAAAATCGGGAACAAGTTAATAACGAAGTAGAATTAATCGAAGAGTATAACGAAGTGCCAAACGAAAATAGCGAACTTAATAAAGAAATAGAGATGGAAGAGCTAATTAACTGCATAAATAAAATGAAAACGGGTAAAGCGCCAGGGGAAGACCAAATCACAATTGAATTCATCCATAATCTCTCAGTTAAATGGTTTGTCGAATTACACGAGATAATTTAGGAAATGTGGCGGACGGGAGCCATAAGATCGAGCTGGAAAACAGCTAGAATTTTTCCAATTTTCAAAGGCGGGGACGATGGTATTACTGCTAATTATAGGGGAATATCTCTTCTCGACGTGGGGTATAAAATTCTAGCCAGAATAATGGACAACAGACTATCAGCTTGGTTAGAAATAAATGCAATTCTAAAAGAGAAGCAAGCAGGTTTTAGAAAAGGCCGGGCGACAAGAGACCACGTGTTTACACTAAATTCACTAATTAATAACAGACTCAAACAGGAAGTCATAACAGGGGAAGGCACCACTGAAAGCTTTAGAACAGACAGGGGTGATAGACAAGGGTGCCCGCTCCGTCCGACGTTACTCAACATTTTACTCGATGATATAGATGACGAATGGAGCGCCAGGAATATCGGGGGAACAGTAATTGATAAGGAAAAGGTATTTGTTCTTAAATTTGCAGATGACGTGGCCTTGGTAGCAGACTTTCCAGGAGGACTATCAGATATGCTCAAATCTTTAGGTAATTTCGTTAAAAGAAATAAGCTGGAAATTAATGTAAAAAAATCAAAAATAATGGTGTTTAGAAAAGGTGGGAGGAGGAAAAACGAGGCAAATTGGAATATTCATGGAGAGCAATTAGAAGTGGTAGACAGATATAAATATTTAGGGTTTTGGTTCTCTACCGGGTCTACTTTTACGAAACATACTCTAGCACTGGCAGGGAAAACTCAGAAGATTATATCTGAGAAGATTATATCTGCTAGACACCTTGGCCAAGTCAGGTATGCTCTATGGGGTTGAATTGTAGGGTTGGGAAAAACGAGAAGAATTAGAAAAAGTTCAGGGTAGATACGTTAAAATGATCATGGGTCTAGATAGAAACACGCCTATATTTAATTTGGCGAATGGAATCGGTTCGACGGAGCGTTGAATTTGAAGCTAGGAAGAGAGCCAGCAAATACCTATTTGAAATTCTAAATAAGTAAGAAGGGAGACTTCCAAAAGTGTCTACTCGAAGAAATAAGGGGCATAAAAAATAGAAATCCTTCATTATGTGGAGCAAAACTCGTTAAAGCAATGGAAGAAGTTGGTGATGGCACAACCTTAAACTTACTTTGGGAAAAAGCAGAAACAGATTTTGTAGAGGCGAAACTAGAAGCAGGACGTCAAATCAAGTTAGATCAGGAAATCCAATCAGGAAATCCAATCAGACTGGGCCAGAATAGACAAATCAAATTATTGCAAAATTTATAAAGACATAAAAACAGGAATTGAAAGAGAAAAATATTGGGATAGGACCCAGATTAACGGTAAAGACAAAGACCAATGGGCTAGGTTCAGATGCGGAAACGTAGGGAAAGCTGGAAATAAAGGGTTTCAAGACGTGTCATGTAGGTTCTGTGGGATAAAAGAAGAAAATTTAGCCCACATCCTAACATGCGAAGCAATAAAGAAAGTTATCCGTGGAGAGGTGGCAGTTGAATTAAAAGAATGGTTGGAAAATTGCACCGAAATAGAATTAGATTGGAAACTCCGCAAAATACTCAAGGAAGAACCGAGCTTGGTACTGTGTCTGTATACGAGAGCCTTTGAATCCAAGGTAAGGGAGCTAAACTCCAACACTCAGTGGTATGTATATATTTGTAAAATTTAATATTATATGTATATGATGTATAGTTATAAGTTTTCAATTGTTATAGCGCTGTATGATTCTATTCCAATAGGATGTAAATATGTAAAAACCTACGAAGGTGTACATGGGCAAAATAAATAAATAGAATACTATTTCTTTTTTTCGGATAAAAAAAGTCATACTGTGATATCTCGATATTCTATTTTGGTTTCTCGGAACAGGGTCATTTTCTTTGGCCAAACATTTTTCATTTTTTTATATTTTCTTGAAATTTGCTGACTTCTTCTATATTCTTAATATGTTCCCTAAGGGTTTACATGACTTCCATTTCTTATACACTTCCTTCTACATGTTTTACAAAATCTTATCCTTACTATTTACAGTTATTTACACCTATTTACAGAAAATCTATATCTAAATCCTTCTTTCTATTTTTGACGATAGCGCAATTTGGGACGTGTTAGCGAACAAGTGATCGAAAGCGAGAGAGTAAGCGTGAGAGAGAGAGAGCGAGCGGGGACGCACACGCATCTTAATTTACTTATGATATTACATAACCATTACTTACCTTGTACCTCCATTTTGCCATTTTTTGCATCCATTATTTCATTCTTTCTCATTTTCTCCCTTAGCACTCTTTAACTCCTTGATCCACACTTCCCCCAAACCGTCCTCCCCTAAAGTTTACCACGTTCTCTTGCCAGCTTCCTTTATCTTCCATTCCTCTGCTACATCCTTCCCATACATGCTCCCATGTTTCCTTTTCTTATTTACAGATTCTGCACTTCCTGTTCTCTTTCTTTTCCCAGTACATACCTGCCCTTACCTCGTTTCCCAATTTAAATCTTGCTATTCTGGTCCATCTTTTCTCTCCCCATCCCTTTTCTAAATACTCTGGTACTCCTTCCTTTTTTATCATCTTATACCATTTATTATATTTTGATTCCTCAATCATCTCTCATCTTTCTATTAATTGTCTTTCTCTCTCCCTTTTTTCCACTTCTTCATGGTTGACTCCAGTCCCGTCTTTTATATCTCTAGCCTTAAAGAACTCCATCCACTCTTCTTCCCATCTCATTAATTCCATCGCCCTCCCCCTCCTCTCTTCTACCTCCATCAAACACGTTCTCTCCCCTCCTTTTCCCTCCCTCAGCTTCGTCTCAAAATTCCATGCCCTTTTTCCCGCCCTAGTACTTAATTTATCCCTTTGCGTTTCTTCTCTCACCAATATCCCGGCGTCCTCCAGTTTACCCCCCGCGTCCACCTTATATACCTTTCTTGTAAACTCTCAATCTCTTTCCTTTCTTTCCATCCCCATATCTCTGCTCCTTAACCTAATACGGGCCATACCAGCGTATTAAATAACCACATACTCCTTCACCAATTTTTTTTAAACCTTCTTTTTCCTAATAGATTCAATACTTTCACGATGATTCATTATAATAAATTTCAATTTAAAATTCAAAATTTAGAATTTAAAATTTTAAGATTTGTCGGGTTTCAATCGTGTGCGAAACTATGAATGTTGCCGACTTTTCGTGAACATTTCAGTTCACTTCTTCAGGGCTGACCTGAAACTGAAGTTTCAGGTTATGTTGTTCTTATATATGTATTCTCTACGATATCTGTGATTGGCCAGAGCGCCCATGGTGGGAACTGGTTGAACTTGATTGGCCAATCAGGTCTTTTATTAAAAACCCGTGAGGACGGAAAGCCAAATCGGATTGGTATTATATCCATTGTCCCTATTGATGTTATTAGGGTGTTTCAAGATTTCGATTGCTTCTCTATGTTTTCTTGGAAATTTATTGTACGTTTTTGCGATGACGCTTGTTTCGTCAAATAAAATACTATGTCCTGTTTCGATATGACGCTCAGCTACTGCTGACTGCGTGAAATGTTTTAGCCTGACTCTCTCATGTTCCTTTACATGTTGACTTACCGCCCTCCCGGTTTCTCCAATATAGACTTTACCACAAGAACAAGGGATTTGATACACTCCCGGATCACTGGAAGGTTCCTTTTTATCTTTAGGGTTGTTTAGAAGTTGTCCTATTTTTGCAGGTGGTTTAAATATAGTTTGGATGTTGTGTTTGTTGAGAATTCTTCCTATTTGTTCCGTGATACCTTTAATGTAGGGTAGAATGGTGTTTGTTTTTCTCTCTCTTTCTTTAGTAGGTTGTGTTGACTTGTTTTCTTGAGTGTATTTTCTTATTGCTTTATTAATTTGTTTGTTTGTGTAATCGTTTTGTATTAGGATTTTTTTAACATTTTGTAATTCTTTTTCTAAGTTATCTTTATCTGTTATGGAAACAGCTCTGTATACAAGGGAATTGATGACCGATTGCTTTTGAGATGGGTGGTGGTGGGAGGAGGCATGCAGGTATCTGTTTGTATGCGTGGGTTTTCTGTACACTTCATGTCCTAATGTGTTATCGGATCTTTTATAAACTAGTACGTCCAAGAAAGGTAATTTTCCGTTTTGTTTAATTTCCATAGTGAACTGGATATTAGGGTGTATTTGATTTATAAAATCGAAAAATTTGTTTAGTTCGTCTAGTCCATGTCTCCAGATGACAAAAGTGTCGTCAACGTAACGGCATCAAAATTCCGGTTTAAGCTTGGATTTGTTAAAGATTTTAGTTTCTAGATCTTCCATAAAAATGTTGGCTATTACAGGTGAGATTGGAGATCCCATTGCTGCTCCTGAGGTTTGTTCGTAGAATTGGTTATTGAAAGAGAAATAGGTATTAGTGAGACAGTGTTCTATCAAAGGTGTAAGATTCGAGGGGAATTTTGCAAAGGATTTAATAATATCGATTGTATCAGAGATTGGTACTTTTGTAAAGAGAGACGTCGAAACTTACTAGGATGTCTTTGGGTTAAATGTGAATCTGTTGTATTTTTCTGATGAAGTCAAAAGAGTTTTGGACGTGTGTGATAGAGTTTCCTGTGAAAGGCTGAAGTTTTTTAGCGAGAAAGCGTGCTAGGTTGTAAGTTGGTGAGTTTATTGCGCTGACGATCATTCTGAGTGGGATGTTGCTTTTGTGAATTTTTGGGAGTCCGTAAAGTTTTGGAGAGACGGGATTAGTAGGTTTTAATTAAGATATTGTATCGCTGTCAAGATTTGAGTCTTTTAGGAGGCTTTTTGTTTTTCTGGCTATTATTTTTGTGGGGTCTTTTTTAAGTTTTTTATATGTATCATCAGTAAGAAGGTCCATGATTTTGTTGTTATAATCTTCTCTATTCATTATTACTGTTGTGTTGCCTTTGTCTGCGGGTAATATTATGATGTCTTTATTCTGATTGAGTTCTTTAATAGCTGTTTTTTCTTGTTTTGTTAAGTTTGTGGAGGGAAGTTGGGCTTCGCGTAAAATGTTGGCTGTCCTACGGCGTATGTCATTTGCTTTTTCAGGTGGAAGGATGTATATTGTGGATTCCAAATTACTGATTTCTTCTTTTGGGATTTTGGAGGGAGCGACTGCAAAATTATGTCCTTTAGATAAGGCTGAAATCATTTCATTGCTGAGAGGATGGTTAGAGATGTTTTTTACTGTATTAGTTAATGGTGCGTGCTTTACTGGAAGTAATTTGTGAAATTTTATTTTTTGTTTCTGAGTGCAAAAGTCTTAAATCCGTTGGGATTGGTCAAATGATATGTGGTCCAATGTGGAACAAATGTCAAATTTGAGAGTGTTTGATAGAAAAATGTGAAGTTTTAATAGTTTTTTGGAGGTGGTGTGCAAGTCAAATTTTTTATGTTGTATTCTTTCTTTCAAGAGAAGCAAACTTGTTTTATGTAAAATTGATGTGGATTTAGATGTTCCCAAATGGTTTGTTAACTGTAAGAATTTTGGGACGATGTTACTGTCCCTACAACGTTTTAAGAAAACTAAATATGTGAGTAGCTTAGCTTGAGAAGACCTGAGCTTGCTAAAAGTGTTAGTTTTAGTAAGAAAACTCTTCCCGTGGAGTTCTTTAATAATAGATTTAATACTTTCACGATGATTCATTATCATAAATTTAAATTTAAAATCAAGTTCAACCAGTTCCCACCATGGGGCGCTCTGGCCAATCACAGACATCGTAGAGAATACATACATAAGAACAACATAACCTGAAACTTCAGTTTCAGGTCAGCCCTGAAGAAGTGAATTGCAATGTTCACGATGCGTCGGCAACATTCATAGTTTCGCACACGATTGAAACCCAAAAAATCTTTAAATTCTAAATTAAAAATTTAAATTTATTATAATGAATCATCGTGCAAGTATTAAATCTATTATTAAAGAACTCTACGGGGAGAGTTTTCTTACTAAAACTAACACTTTTAGTAAGCTCAGGTCTTCTCAAGCTAAGCTACTCACATCTTTAGCTTTCTTAAAACGTTGTATGGACAAAATGCTTACAGTTGAAAACCCATTTGGGAACATCTAAATCCAAATCAATTTTACATATTTAAAACAAGTTTGCTTCTCTTGAAAGAAAGAATACAACATACAAAATTTGACTTGCACACCACCTCCAAAAAACTATTAAAACTTCACATTTTTCTATCAAACACTCTCAGATTTGACATTTGGTCCACATTGGACCTCATATCATTTGACCAATCCCAACGGATTAAATACTTTTGCACTCAGAAACAAAAAATAAAATTTGATAAATTACTTGCAGTAAAGCACGCACCATTAACTAATACAGTAAAAAACATCTCTAACCATCCTCTCAGCAATGAAATGATTTCAGCCTTATCTAAAGGACATAATTTTGCAGTCGCTCCCTCCAAAATCCCAAAAGAAGAAATCATCAGTAATTTGGAATTCACAATATACATCCTTCCGCCTGAAAAAGCAAATGACATACGCGTAGGACAGCCAACATTTTACGCGAAGCCCAACTTCCCTCCTCAAACTTAACAAAACAAGAAAAAACAGCTATTAAAGAACTCAATCAGAATAAAGACATAATATTACCCGCAGATAAAGGCAACACAACAGTAATAATGAATAGAGAAGATTATAAGAACAAAATCAAGGACCTTCTTACTGACGATACATATAATAAACTTAAAAAAGGCCCCACAAAAACAATAGCCAGAAAAACAAAAAGCCTCCTAAAAGACTCAAATCTTGACAGCGATACAATATCTAAATTAAAACCTACTAATCCCGTCTTTCCAAAACTTTACGGACTCCCAAAAATTCACAAAAACAACATCCCACTCAGACCGATCGTCAGCGCAATAAACTCACCAACTTACAACCTAGCACGCTTTCGCGCTAAAAAACTTAAGCCTTTCACAGGAAACTCTGTCACACACGTCCAAAACTCTTTTGACTTCATCAGAAAAATACAACAGATTCACATTCAACCCAAAGACATCCTAGTATGTTTCGACGTCTCTCTTTACAAAAGTACCAATCTCTGATACAATCGATATTATTAAATCCTTTGCAAAATTCCCCTCGAATCTCACACCTTTGATAGAACGCTGTCTCACTAATACCTATTTCTCTTTCAATAACCAATTCTACGAACAAACCTCAGGAGCAGCAATGGGATCTCCAATCTCACCTGTAATAGCTAATATTTTTATGGAAAATCTAGAAACTAAAATCTTTAACAAATCCAAGCTTAAACCGGAATTTTGGTGCCGTTACGTTGACGACACTTTTGTCATCTGGAGACATGGACTAGACGAACTAAACAAATTTTTCGATTTTATAAATCAAATACAACCTAATATCCAGTTCACTATGGAAATTGAACAAAACGGAAAATTACCTTTCTTGGACGTACTAGTTTATAAAAGATACGATAACACATTAGGACATGAAGTTTACAGAAAACCCACGCATACAAACAGATACCTGCATGCCTCCTCCCACCACCACCCATCTCAAAAGCAATCGGTCATCAATTCCCTTGTATACAGAGCTGTCTCCATAACAGATAAAGATAACTTAGAAAAAGAATTACAAAATGTTAAAAAAATCCTAATACAAAACGATTACACAAACAAACAAATTAATAAAGCAATAAGAAAATACAATCAAGAAAACAAGTCAACACAACCTACTAAAGAAGGAGAGAGAAAAAAAACCACCATCCTACCCTACATTCAAGGTATCACGGAACAAATAGGAAGAATTCTCAACAAAAACAACATCTAAACTATATTTAAACCACCTGCAAAAATAGGAGAACTTCTAAACAACCCTATAGATAAAAAGGAACCTTTCAGTGATCCGGGAGTGTATCAAATCCCTTGTTCTTGTGGTAAAGTCTATATTGGAGAAACCGGGAGGGCGGTAAGTCACGTGTGAAGGAACATGAGAGTAAAGTCAGGCTAAAACATTTCACGCAGTCAGCAGTAGCTGAGCACCATATCGAAACAGGACATATTATTTTATTTGAAAAAACAACCGTCATCGCAAAAGCGTACAACAAATTTCCAAGAAAACATAGAGAAGCAATCGAAATCTTGAAACACCCTAATAACATCAATAGGGACAATGGATATAATACGAATCCGATTTGGCTTTCCGTCCTCACGGGTTTTTAAAAAAACACTTAATTGGCCAATCAAGTTCAACCAGTTCCCACCATGGGGCGCTCTGGCCAATCACAGACATCGTAGAGAATACATATATAAGAACAACATAACCTGAAACTTCAGTTTCAGGTCAGCCCTGAAGAAGTGAACTGAAATGTTCATGAAACGTCGGCAACATTCATAGTTTCGCACACGATTGAAACCCGAAAAATCTTTAAATTTTAAATTCGTCTTTTTCCTATTCCCCATACATGTTTCATTACCCCTGCTGCTTTTTTCATTCTTTCTCTTATATAAGCTCTATGATCTCAATTTGCCTGCAAGGTATATCCCAAATACTTAAACTCTTTTACTTCTATTAATTCCATCTCCCCGTCCATTTTTTCTTTCTTTCTTCTCCTTTCCTAAACCTCATTATCTTTCTCTTTTCTACATTTAAATTCAACTTTTTTCCATCTCAGTATTTCTCTAATCCTGTAATTAAGCCCGTCATCCCTTCTACATCCTATGCCATCAATAATATATCGTCTGCGTATGCCAGTGTATATAACTTTTCGTTCCCTATCCTAACTCCACCCATTCTTTTCTCTTCATATCCTCTTCCAAGTCTGATATTAATATATTAAATAAAAGTGGGCTCACAGGACATCCTTGCCTTACTCCTCTCACCAACCAGTAACCATCTCCTACTTGCTCTCCTACTTTTACCTTGCTTTTTTTCTCTCTAAAAATTTCCGATACTCTCTTTGTTAATCCCTCTCGTATCCCCTTTTTCACCATACCTTTTTCTATCTCGCGCCGATCTAATGAGTCAAACGCCGCCTTCAAGTCCACAAACATTCCTATCATTGCCCCTTTCTTCCTCTTAATTCTCCTATTTACTAAATAGTTCAGAACATATATATTGTCGTCTGATTCGGTGGCTCTATATTTTTCTCTACAACTTCTTTTTTTTAACCTCTCGGATAAAACAGTCACATATACTTTATATAGTGTTGGCATTAATGTCACTCCTCTAAAATCTGTAACCTCCTCCCCTTTTCCTTTCTTCAGTATTGGTATCACTACTACTTATTTCCATAACTCTGGCCACCCCTCTCCTCTCCATACACTATTGCACATTATCCATGCCCATTGTTTTAATTCTGTCCCTCCATATTTCCATACTTCATTTGGAATATCATCTATACCAGGTGCCTTTCCATCTTTCATCAATCCCTAATACCTTGACTATTTGCTCCCGTTTAATGTCCTCCTCCTCATCTGTTTCCCTACCATCTTTTCCTTCTTTCCTAATTTTCCTCTCTACCCCTCCTAGCAATTCCATAAAATATTTTTTGCAACACATGCATGAAAATGGCCACATTCCGTGTCCATAAAGCATACGGAAAATTCCAGATTCCTCTACTGTGAGAGTAGCGAGCGGGAATGTAACATTCCCGCACTGAATCATTTACGAGCGCTTGTCTTTATTTATGGAATTAATATTCACACGGAATGTGAAACAATTACGCGGCGTTGCCCGGGCAACTCAACTGACCAGATTTGTTTTCATGACGCTCATAAAAAGCTGTGAAACATCCGACCAGTCGATATGAATACAGGTGCCAAAAAAGTGACATAACCTCTGTAACAGAAAACGTGCTCCTTGCATATTTTGACGAACTCTCGAAAAGTCTAGCACCCTCAACACTGTGGCTCGTTACTCAATGTTTTTTTTAAGTTTAATGCGCCATGGACCCCCATATCGTATTTTTCATTGCATTTTCATGCATTTTTTGCAAAAAATATCGTGTGTGACATGTGCTGGAAGACATTCCACTCGTGTGAAGTTTGTAACACTCTTGGAATTTTCAACTTCACGCACTTGTAACACAATGTGCTATTTTCCATTCCACCACCTCAATATCCTGGTTTACTCTTTTCCTTCTTCTTCTCTCTTTACTTACCATCTTCCAAACCTCTTCTTCCGTCCTAGCCTTTTCCGCTTTTTCTACAGACATTTTATTTTCCTACTCTCTTTTTTTTTATCACACAACTCAGTATACTCCTTCTTTATTCTCCTACATTCTTCTCCACTACTTTCCCCTTTTCTACATTTTGTTAATTCCCGTTTTACTTCCTTCTTCTTCGGTTTACAATTCTCATCCCATCCGCTTCTATCTCCTCCTTCACCAACTTCTTTTTTGCTTGTGCAGTCTAATACTCTATTTCTCCTATCACCATTTCCATTTCCTCGTTTACATTTCCTTCCACCATTTTGATATTCCTGACTTTTGCTTTAAACTGTTCTTTACCTTCCATTGACCAATCCCCTCTTCCTGTTCTTTTTACCTTTGCTTTCTTTTTAGCCTTACTGTTATTACTCAGTTCTCCCTCTACTGTCACTATTATGGAAAAGTGATCCGAATCTATAAAATTCCCTACTTCTAGTTTCTTAACCTTCTCTCTGACCTCGTCGTCCACTACCACATAATCAAATACCGTTCCCCTACTTCTTGCTGAACGTGTATATTCCCCTTCCTCATCCCCCGCTATACTTCCGTTTAGGATAAAGCGTCCCATCTCCCCATGGCTCTTCAACAACTTCTTTCCTTCCCCATTCAGTATCTTGCCTTTCAACTCTTTTTTATCCTTCTCTGTTACACATTCGTTCCTTACTCCCATCACCATTCCTCCCAGTGCTCTGCCTTTTTTATTCTTCCTCTTCGCATTTTGAAACTGCTATTTGTAACCTCGTGGTAATCTTCCCCTTACTCTTTCCCATCCCTTTTCATCTAGCCACGTCTCCATCATTACTACTACATCCCATTGTGTCAAATTTCTCATAAACTTCCTATCCTTTCTTTCTAAGCCTGCTATATTCCAGTAGCATATCCTCTAATCTTCCCTACTTTCGTTTCTCGTCTCTCTTTATTTCCTACTATTTCTTATTTCTTTACCTCCCGTTGCTTTCTCTCCTAGTTTCCCGATACCTCATTTTTTACTAACTCTTCCCTTTCCTTGTCCCAATTCCACCATACACCTTCTATCTGTATTCTTCCATACTTAACCCATGTTCTTCTTCCCTTTTTTCTTTCCTCTTCCGCTATTTTCCTTAACTTATACTACATGTTCCTTTCTACCCATGTCAAATTATCCTCTATTCTCTCCGAGCTTCCATATAACACCCTCTTCTTTGTCATCACTTCCCTCTTATGTTCCCATTTCTTTAGTTTCACTACAGGGTGGCCACAGGATGAGGGATTTTAATTTCCCGGTTTTCCCGGGTACATTTTGAAAATTTTCCTGTTTTTTTTAGTAACAGTTCTGACGTGTTTTCGGGATTTTCCTGCAAAATTCTTCATAATTGTTAGCAAATAAACTAATTAAGAAAAAATTAATCGTTTTAAACAAGGACAAAATGAAGATTTTTCGAAGAATCCGTGCAACAAAATTCGAAGGTGTTTCGTAAAATTCTATTCTTTCAATGTGTTGTGGCTTTCAGTACGTGAGTACTCATACACGTAATTACGCTGCATAACTGCACTGAAAAAGGCAAATTATCATAAAAAAACAGTTTAACTTATTTATTCAGTATCAACGTAGAAAATGAAAAAGTACATGTTTGCACTCAAAATAATAATATCTTTCGCCACTACTGTTGCATAGAAGCCAATAACTACGCAATGATCACAAAGAAATTGGCTCGCTGCCACTTGCTGCCTGCTCGAATTATCCCTATAATAGTCTTCATTTTTTTCCCCGGAGTTCGAACGAAATTCCCGGTTATTTCCCGGTTGTTCCGAATTCCCGGCTTTTTCCCGGTTTTCCCGGTTCTGTGGCCACCCTGTCACTAGTACCATTCTCTCCCCTCTTCGCTCTTCCCTTCCTACACTTCGCAATTCCTCTATCTCTACCTTAGCATTAATCCTTTTTAGTACTTCTTCCACTCGTACCATCAGCTCCTTCCCCTCTAATCTTAGACCCTTTATCACTATGTTTCTTTCTCTTTCTTCTCTCACTTTTCTATTCTTGGTTCTATTTTTCTCAGTCTTTCCTCCTCCTTATTCCCACTCTCCCCACCTCCACGCTCACGGTTTGAGCTTTCTATTCTTTTTATTCTAACTTACAACTCATCTACCTTTTTATTAGGCTCTTCCTACCTAATTTCTTTCCTAATTTCCTCTACCCTTTTCTCCTGCTTTTCTTCATGCATCCCCATTACTTCCATCATCATTTCGCGCGTTTCTTTTAATCTTTTCTTTTCAATCGGATCTTTAGCCTCAGCTCTGTCTATTTGTCCCCTTATTTTTCACATCCTTCTCTACAAAACCATGTTTTTCCGGCGGCGATCTGTACATTTTTGGATTTTTCAAGCTTGACCCTATATCTTCCTTGTCTTCACTGCTTCCCCTCTCCCCTCTCTTCCTTTTGATAAATGCCTCAATCGATCCCACGTTCTTCGCCCTCAATCTATCCTTTTCTACCGTTTTCCTATACTTTTCCCTTGCCCTCCTTTCTTTGTTCTCCCCTTTCACTGTACTGAAAGCTTCCTGGTCCAAATCTCTGCTTTCCTTGTTGGTACTCGCACCGCTAACCATGAATACAATTCAAACGATCCCGTCTTCTATCGTTATCTGTCTCCATCTATTGTCGCGTCTATCTGCCTTGCCTTTCTCCTTCTGTACCCTAACCTGCTACGACCAACCTGGTCCTCCCACCGTGTTACAAACCTCAAACCCACCTAACCTCAACTTCCACACAAATCTGTCTTGATCCCCAAAAATATCCTCACCGCCTTGTCAATCTTTCAATCTTTCAATCAATCCCTCACAAACGAACCCTTCTATACAGATCTACAATTCACTCACCTCAAATTCCACCACATTTATCAGAACAACTCAGCACCAAATTTCACTGCTACGACACACTTTTACGCGAGAAACGGAAGTCCTGCTAACTTCTTTACAACAAACTTTTTTTACCCGCATTCAGACACTTTTATCACAATCCACAGCCAAGCCGACTCGAATAATAGGTTAGTGCCACTTTCAGATTATCAACTTTCACATCGATTTGCTTGAAACTGAGTAATATTTTTTTAACCAAACATTTTTGACCTTAATTTAGCAACCCTTCCATTTGCGAGTAAACTTCTGTTTCATCTTTGAATAGAGTTTTCGATTTTACAGAATGCTTTTTCGTTTCCCTGAAAAATTCCCATTTTTTGGTTATCTAGTTCTGTACTGCCGTCCCTTACTTATGTTGCTTTTGGCTTTTTTTAGTTAGTAATTTAGACCTCTTCAGAAAAAATGAAAACTAAGAAATAATATAAGAGGAATTGCGGCTTCCTTAAGGAGGAACATGCGCAACTTTGAAGTCATGTGAGCGTTTGTGATAATATACATAAATAGACTGATATAAAATACATAAGTATTATCGAAAAATTCTTCAGTTTAATGAGATTCAAATATGTGCAAAATTTTTAAAATCAATTGCAAAATGATTGAAAAATTTACAAAATAAAATTTAAAAATGCAGTCCTGCCAACCCATAAAAGTTAAAAAAATATTATTTTAAAACACTCCTATTAATACCATTTAATACGTAAGTTGTTGTAGTGATATAGATAGTACTTCTTAATAACAAATAGTTCTTTAATATTAGGATTTATTTTGTCGATTGTAAAATTCCAAAGAAACGTGGCAACGTTGCGGAATATATACAGCATCTTGACTTTCGTAGTAATCAGCTGTAGTATTTGAAACGCGTGAAACATGGCATCTGAACGGTTTCGTGAAAAAGGCCGGTTCACGACAAAACGAAAGTGGTTTTGTCATAAATTTGAAAATTCAAAATTTATGTCTTATTTTTGTTATAAATTGCAAATTCAAAATTTAAAGAAAATCCCACTTTATTCCAAAATTATATTTACAGAATTTTGTATAAAGTATTGTTTTTGTCATAAATTTCTAAATATTCCGACTTTATCCCGAATTTATATCTACAGGATTTGTATACGTATTGGTTTTGTTTCAAATTTCAAATAAAAAATATAAGTATTGTGTTCGTTATAAATTTGAAATTCAAAATTTGAAGAAATCCTACCTAATTCCAAATTTATATTTACAGTTCTATAAATATTGTTTTTGTAATAAATTTAGAATTTAAAAATATTCCGCATTTATATTTACAGGATTTTTACAAGTATTCTTCTTTTTTTTTAAATTTTAAATTCAAAATTTGAAAAAAATTGAATTTATTTGGAATTTGTATACGTACTAATATATATTTTTTGAATTCCGAATTTATATACCCATATAGACACTTTTAAGTATTATGTATTTATATCATGAATTTAAAATTTTAAAAAGCTGCGAATGTTTATTTATTATGATTTGTTTTCTGTGATTTGTCATTCCGACAATTCAAATTTGAATTACTTCCCGCCAATTTAATTGGCAGCCCTGTTCGAACGTCGGAGCGTCTGCTACAGTCTGCTATTGTGGTCTGCTGAAAAGCAACCGCAGGCTACAGCGTTGCCACGTTCCATTCATTTTTTTGTTGACATGTTTTTTATTCAACTTCAAAATTATTTTATATATATTAAGCAGTGGTAAGATCCCAGTTTTTTATTTTTGCTGGAAGTAAAAAGATTGATTGTTCAATTTGATCACTTTTGTGATTAAATATCTTGGATTTTCGAACAGAAATCTCAGATTTATATGATTCTGATAGGTTAGGTGCATAACGCACAATGTTCATTTAAAAGCTTATATTTCCAAAAAAACGTGGTAAAAAATTCTTATATTTTGCCAAATGACGTGGAATTAATATAGGTTCAACATACTAAAAGGGCATTGAAGAATCTTGGATCCTACTCATCGCATGTTCCTCCTTAAAACATTCCGCCTCGAGTAAATTCTCCTCTTCAAATCATAACCTCCATTATAAGAATATGCTTTATTTCTAGTGTATAGTTCTCACCATTTCGAAAAGCGAGGCGAGGATAAGGAAAATAAAAGCTTTTTTGAATCGTTTTCATACCTTCACGGTGCAAACATTCATGATTTTTTGAAGGGTAGGAAACATCGTCACATTGCTTGAATCCTTTACCGACTGGAGCGATAACATTTTTTTCAGCCTTGGATTCAGAAATACCAGTCAACGGTAAATTGGATCTTATGCTCAATTTTCGATTTTTTGATCGATACCTGAGGTAAACAATACATATATTGCATTGCAAATTTTATTTTCAATAAAATTACCTAATTTGTGTTCAAATTTAAACTGAAAAAGTAGAAAAATTACTCACTTATCGAGTTCTTGATCGCTGTGTGCGAATGTGCAATTGGTGGCACGTGGACAAGATCCTTTAAGAGCGAGATCGCGACACATGCTAACTTTATATTTAGGTTGTCCCGTATTATGAGCGCCATCTTGAGATTTTCTATTGCCGTGCTGCTGTATAAATTCCACTAAGGCAGATACGACAGTCCTGACTGCTTCTAAAGCCTCTCGACACTCAACCCAAGAGGGCGGTTCACTTTCTGCAATAATTATGTACATTTATTAATCAATTAAACAAAAAATTAATTGTGCCAACAGAAGATTTTTCAGACATAACCTATATTAATTCCAATAAGAATGAAGAATAAATACTTTATCACTACCAGCAAGTCATAATTATACACTAACACACGTTCACAATAGCTGTTTAGTTCTATAAATTCAATTATACACTACCGTCGGAAATTGTGCGCACGACTCGCGTGAGCGCTATTAAAAATCACTGCTGACTTCGAACCACGATATTTCGGCGAAAAAAAGAGATAGGACATTTTTCAAAAAACAGTTGGAAAGCTCATGAAATTCCACGTCTATTGGTACCCAGCAAATATTTATTTGACCTTCCGAAAATAGTACAGCACTTGAGAAGTTCAAAAAAAAAATTCAAGATTTTCTCAAATTTTCTACCTGAAATTCAACTTTTTGCACGACCTAGGAAAATTTTTTCAAAAATCTGAAAATTATGCGACATCGAGCCTTAAATCTTATCTTTAATTAAAGCCAAGAAAACTTAAAAAATCTTCATGGGTGCCCGAGATATGATTAAAAATGTTCAATCGTATCTGAGCTCAATTTTAATCGACGATCACGGTTCTCGGCCGGTCTGCTGCTCGTTTCCTTCGTTGAGGCAGGACCGAATAGGCCACGCACTAAGGTGGCACCTCTTATACTTTTGGTTCTCTTCATTAGTAATTTTTATTTCAAATTATGGTGATTGAAAAAAAATATTTATTGTTATTTGTGATTGTTGACAATCATTTGAAGTGGACAATGTCCACTTAGGTGCCACCTGTGTGCGTGGCCTATTCGGTCCTGCCTCAATGAAGGAGGCGAGTAGAAGACCAGCCGAGAACCATGATCGTCGATTAAAATTGATCTCAGATACGATTGAACATTTTTAATCATACCTCGGGCACCCATGAAGATTTTTTAAGTTTTCTTGGCTTAAATTAAAGATAAGATTCAAGGCTCCATGTCGTATAATTTTCAGGTTTTTGAAAAAATTATCCTGGGTCGTGCAAAAAGTTGAATTTGTGGTAGAAAATTTGAGAACATCTTGAATATTTTTTTTGAACTTCTCAAGTGCTGTACTATTTTCAGAAGGTCAAAAAAATATTTGTTGGGTACCAATAGACGTGGAATTTCATGAGCTTTCAAACTGTTTTTTGAAAAATGCCCTATCTCTTTTTTTCGCCGAAATATCGTGGTTCGAAGTCAGCAGTGATTTTTAATAGCGCTCACGCGAGTCGTGCGCACAATTTCCGACGGTAGTGTATATGATTATGAAAGTTTTCATCGACACGGAAGTTGGAAGCAATTTTACTTCTTGGATTTTAGAATAGAAATCTCCTGTCTACACAAAGTGGTAAAAAAATTCTGATATTGTCGCACAAAATGACGCGGAATTTATACAAATTGAATATATTTCAAGGGAATTACAAAATTCTAAATTTGGCTCATTATATGCTCTTTCTTAAGTTAATTCTATTTTTATATTAGTATTCTAGATATTATTACCTGGACTGGGATCAATGGCCGCTAACAATTCCAACTGCGGTCTCAGACTACTAAGTTGACTCGGGTCGGGAGTACGTTGGAGGGCAATGACAAGCTCTTGAACACTCTGGGCGAATGATTGTGGGGTCTGAAGTTTGTCGATAATGCTTTGCATATGGGATTTGTGGCCTGTGTCTCCATATAGTAGAGCAGACCATTGATCAGGAGCAATACGTAGTCCTGCTTCTGTCGCTATTTGGACTATTTGAGCGTCATGTTCTCGCCTCAGAGCTTCATAAGTTCTGAACTCCTCCTTCAGCTGCATTAAAGAAGAATCGCCTTCTCGTTTTGAAACCTAAGAGACAAAAAGTACACATATTGTACATAAAATATGAAAATGTATGCAAAAAGAACTTTCAAGACACATTTTGGGATATTTTACAATGGCTGACCTTAAAGCAACTGGCTCGATACAAAAGTTGAACGACATGTCCAATACTCGTCTTGGACGCTTGTGTAAAATGTGGTTCCAAACGCTGCACGACGAACATCACCAAAACCTTTCGAGAAAGGGCCGAACCATCTTCCAAGGCGAGGAGAACAAGTTTCAAAACCTCTTCTTGCATTGCTATTTCATAAAAAATTAATTATTATTATGTATAGTCTACCGTAGATTACAGAAAAAAGATCAGGTCTCGGACTCACTTCCGAGATAAAAAATAGTGACGATAGTAGCAAAATAATGCCATAAAATTTGTAAAACTAGAATTCATTCAAACAGTTGCATGAAATTTCTAAAAATTAATTTCATCAGAAACATAAGAGTAAAAGTTTTGAACTATTCAATTTAAAGTCTTTTTCATTTGAAATTGTAATTTTTAGAATGTTAAATCTTAGAGAATATTCCATTCTTTATATTTTAAATTCAAAATCTTTCAACTATTTAAGCTTATCTTTAACATTGTACACATTTCAACGATTCAAATTCGAAAGTAAACCATTTTCAATGCTTCACTTAACAATTACTAATGTTAGAAAACATCCAATTTCATATTTTTCACTTTTGAATGTGATTACATACAATTACTGATTTCGAAACAAAATGTATTTTTTGCAACACATGCATGAAAATGGCCATATTCCGTGTCCATAAAGCGTACGGAAAATTGCAGATTCCTCTACTGTGAAAGTAGCGTGCGGGAATGTAACATTCCCGCACTTGTGCGGGAATATTCCCGCACCGAATCATTTACCAGCGCTTGTCTTTAGTTCGGGAATTAATATTTGTTAATATTTACACGGCATGTGAAACAATTACGCGGCGTTTCCCGGGCAACTCAACTGACCACATTCGTTTTCATGACGCTCATAAAAAGCTGTCAAACATCCGACCAATCGACATGAATATAGGTGCCAAACAAGTGAAATAACCTCTGTAACAGAAAACGAGCTCCTGGTCTATTTTGACGAACTCTCGAAAAGTCTAGCACCCTCAACACTGTGAGCACGTTACTCAATGTTTTTTTTTTTTTGTTTTTAAGTTTAATGTAATAACATTGTGACTCAATATTTGGTGGGTTTTGCTTGGTCAGGGGGCTTCGCCCCCCGAACCCACCGACAGGGGCTTCGCCCCCTGCACCCCCACCAGGGCTGCGCCCTGGCCCCCCCCGCGCCACCGACCTCCATATCGTATTTTTCATTGCATTTTCATGCATTGTTTGCAAAAAATATCGTGTGTGACATGTGCTGGAAGACATTCCACTCGTGTTAAGTTTGTAACACTCTTGGAATGTTCAAATTCACGCACTTGTAAAACAATGTACTATTATTGCTGCACTCTAAAATTATTCAATCCTAAAGGCTTTCCAGCTTTGAATTAAAAATTATTCAATTTCAAATGCTTTACTAACCTATTAACCCTACCTGGTCACACTTCATTATAATTACGCGATCATGATTGAGTCTACGCGACCCAAGTCGTTTGTAAACATCTTTCGTAATTTTCGCATTTGTCTTAAGGGTCTGGTAAACATTGAGGGCATCTAAGAACATGTAACAATCGGTTAAAAAGAATTTTTTTTTAAATAATTAAAATTTCCAACATATTTTAAAAAGGAGATTTTTTCCGAAAAAAAATTCGATGACCAGTGGTGACCAGGGAGGGTTTAGGATGCAGTGTTAGGCAAGTCCCTAAAAAAAGAACTCATTACAAGATAAAATTCCTTTTTGAGAAAAGTAAGTCGCTATCGTTACAAGTTACAAAAAATTTCAAAGTTACCCTTTACAGTTACCGACTAAAGTAAATTAAAGTTCTTTTAAAAGCTATTTTTTATGCCAAAACGGAATTTCTGATTTCATTAAAAAAATAGTATACGTGTTAATGGCATTATTTAAATTGAAGATTAGATGTGATGTAAAATACTTCAGGTAATTAACGTCTGGGAATATGATATAGATGAATGTGGTGACAAGAGTCAACGACAACTTCCAGACAATTATCTGGAAGTCGTCATTGACACATGCCACCACATCCATGTCTAATAGCAGTATTTGAAGGATATAGTAAAGAACTAGATAACAAACATTTTTCCGACAAGCTGTTTATTGCATAAAAACTTCTTAAAGAATCAAATACATGTTGTATTAAAAGGATTTGTTCGTAATTTCATTTTCTGGTATACCTAGAAATAAAAAAATTTTAATGAAAATTTAACGTAAACATAATTTTTTGCAAATCAGCAATGATATGTCTTGAAATGAGTATCGTTTATTGGAAATAAATATTTTCCTTATTTTTATCGGTCTTTCAGCGAAGAAAAACATCTGTCATACTTTGCGACATGGAGACATTCAATTTCGATTTTCTCGGAACAAAATAATTTTTTTGAATCAAATATTTGTTATGCTTATTAAGCATCTCCATATCTCGGGAGCAAGTTTTTATTTGTGAAAGCTTTTGAAAATTTGATCTTTATTCGCTTCTAAAAACCAATTGTCAAAATCTGTGAAATTATAACCACAACATTCTCGAACGATTTACGCGTAATTTGGCTACCTTCTTTAGACGCTTCTCACCCGCATTCATAAACTCAATATCTCGAGAGTACGTTTGTATTTTTTATTAAAACTTAAGACTAGATTTTTTATCGAAATTCGCAGCCGAGTCTGCTCCATCTTTTAGTCAGTGTCACTATCTGATTGTCAACTTCCAAGTCAATTTCATCGTAACTGGATAACTTTTTCTGTATACATTTTTTTGGTGTTAATTTATAAACACTTCAGCTCGAACGCAGACATTTACTTTATTCTGAAAAAGATATTTCAATTTTACAGAATGATTTTGGGCCATTACTTCACAACTACCCCAACCTTAATAAGTCATGTTCTCAGAATATGTTTGTCTACACGGAAATAATGGATAGTCAAACTTGAAGTGTCAAAATTTAGATGGCCACTTTGATCTTCCAGATAGTACCAAGTACCATCCACAATTTTTTCTTCATAGTCAGACAGACTATAATTTTATAGTCTGTTTGAATATCCACAGGTGATTACACTCGCTATCAGTGTAGTCAAATCAACACTCCAGAATGTCAAACAGAAGTGGCTGCATCACGGCCTTTACCGAACGCCAAGCGAACACACCCGACGTCCGAGATGCATTTTTGGAGCGACTAACGTTCAGCGTCACATTTGCCGTGTTACACAACATTTTTAACTAGTTTAAACCACATGTTAATACTTCAAACATGTGTGGAGGGTAAATAAAACGTGGAGAACATGTTGGAGAGTGGGTTAAGTTGTTTTCGTTCTGATTTTTAACGACAAATTCAATACTTCCGAGGAATGAAGAACAAAGATGTCACTCATTAATCCTTGCGTAATCTCAACATTTTCGACCGAAAACGTGCTCAGAATTCCATAATTCGTTCACAAGGAACATGACTCGCGAGATTCATAATATGTATTTATATGGTTTTCTGATTTGAATTATCTAGCGTAAAAAATGATTGAATTCAGTGCAGTGTCGCCGATTCCTTAGCCTCTCATGCTGAAAAGTAATATGTTTTCAAAGTTTTTCTGCATATGCAATCATGTCTCAGGCATTCTACTCTTCAAAAATAATAAAGATGCTTTCAGAATTGATGGATTTTATATCAATTTTCATGTTTTTCAGGTTCCAATTATTATTTGATTAATTTAAATTTTCGTCTCTTGTCTCTCTTACTATATGTAAGTAGAAGTAAGACAACAGATAATGAAGTTGACCATCTGAAATAATCAAGCTAAAATTCCTGAGATAAACATGTTTAAACTCCAGGATCATCAACTTTACACTCTGGAATATTGAAGCTAACCGTCAAATTTTGACACTCCATGGATGGTACGCGACACCATCTAGGGGTGTTAAATTTTAAATCTCAGAGCCTGTACAGTAGTTTGAAAAAGTCTGTAACTCTCTAATTACACGATTTAAAATTTTAATTAGTGTTTTTTAAAGGGGGTTTTACACCCTCCCAATCAATCTTATTATTTAGATTAAGGAACATTATTTAAACAATTTTTTGAGTAAATTAATTGCTTGTTTCACTTTTTGAGCCATTTAGGATACTTCGACATTTTTTATTAGTCTCAAAAGAAAGCTTGACTATTTGACAATGAGGAATGTCAAGTAAGAAAGTGGACAAGATTTTCCGAAGTAAAGGGGCGGTTGCAGAGGGACTCCTCGCACTCACACTTGGACGTCACGCTCTACTACAGCTTGAAGAAGTTTCAACATGATAACATTGTTTATAAAAAAAAAAAGTATAAAGCACTTACTTTAAAATTAAAAGACAGTCGAATCTCCATTCTGTCCCTCTCAAAACTGTCTTGATCTTAAAAGCAGTCCTTTGAGAGATCTCCAAGCTGTCTCAAGAAAAACTACACACGCAGCATTGAAGAGTGCTGTACGCACCTACGATAAACAAACCAAAGTAACAGTTACAATCGGCTGTTGGGTTTATACTTTTTAGTTCTACTGCGGAAACTGTAAAAATATTTTTCTAAATATAACTTTCAAAAATCTTGATCTTGCCATAATTTCAAATTTTGTAGTAATTAAACTACTGCAAAACAAAGCCAAATATTATACAGTTTTTGCTCTTATTTTGGTGCCAGTGAGAAAACAATTCATTGGATAAAATTGAAGAAAATCTCGAAAAGTGAATTGAGAAATATGTCGGGGAAGAAAGCATTTTGAAAAATAAATATTTTGTTTTGAAAAAGGGATATCGGAGATAATCATCACGGCCCTGAAAGCAGTGATTTTGTATAAAAGAAGAAGCTATGTATTTCTGAGACAGCTTGGAGATTTCCGTTGTCCCGGTTTGGGACAGCTGGGAGTTTCGACTGTCGTGTTCTTGAAATAAATCCTTTATGTAACACGAGTATGTTTTCCTCGCTTTCTAGGCGTGGTTTGGAGCAGCAAACCACGTATTTCACCTGGGGCCAGTTCGCGTGAGTTCGCGATCCCCTGTCCTCGGATTTTCTCCATAGCGCGATTTATTGCCAGATGAGAGCGCCTCTCGAGAGAAAATTTATAACTAAAATGTCGTCTGCTACTATAGGAATTGCAATTCCTCAATTTGCCACATGTGGCGCTCTCAACTGGGAATAAATGAAAATCCGAGGACACTCTGTTTCACGCAATACTTCTTACTTTAAACTAAACTCAAACCTGAGACGTAATTTCATAAGAAAACCATATATGCAATGCTCCTAGATTGCTCACTGCCTATACCTCACAATAAGTGGCACGTGGCAAAAAAACGTACCCCACCAAACGTGTTGGAGGTGGTAGAGGGGGAATAGTTAGGACATTATAT
>CAKNXH010057209.1:44254-63271 GCA_932178445.1 Andricus quercusramuli
GGTAATATTCACGAAACTGTACACTTTTGCAACTAAAATCATAAAATTTTTAATTGCATTTTTTTGCGCAGTAAATATTTTTTTTACTTTGAAAGTACATTACTTACGAAAATGAGGCATTATTTTCAGTACAACCTTGTAAAACAATTTATTATAGACACTTTTTCAAAAACTACACATTACGGAGCTGACCAGTGTATTATGGAGGTGACCATTTGTATGAATGAGTGTGTTTTCATTATGAATAGGCTTGTCGATTTAAAAAAGACTTTCAATTCGATTTTCTCTTCATATACTATGCATTTCTTTAGTATATTTTGATAATATAAAGTACAAAACAAAAAATTAAGCACATGAAAAGTAAAGTATATAATATTATAAATACTGAGCATGAAAATCAAATTATCAGAGGTTGATGAATAATTACAACTTCAAGTACATTTTTTTACATAAAACCTGGATGAGTAAACTTAGTTTCTCCAATATTCGCTGCTTCATAATTAAATACAAAAGTTATAGGTTTGTAGAAGCGACAGATAAAGAAATTTTCAGTCTATTTAATAAATACAAAAATATAATTTATTCAAAATAAACTATACAAAACAGAACTTCAAGATTTTAATGAATAAACTACACGTATTTTAACATTTAATGATAACTCTAGTAACTTATTTGGCCGCTCAAAGACAAAAAACAACAGTTTTCTAAAGATTATAATACTCTTAATTAGAGTTAATGAGCAATATGATGATTTATTTAAAGGCCTTTATTTAACTTGAAAAATGATAAGTTCATTAGTTGAAACTGAACTCAGTAATTGCAGAAAAGAGATAATAACTTGTTTCTAATTCTTTTTCATACAAAGGTTTTTGATCAAACTGCTGAGGCATCAATATTTGCAGATTTTTTTGGTCTTTTTTTAGATTTGAGACTCTTGTATTGTACACTTTTTCCCTGAGTTGTAGGTTGATCATTTTTAACATCTGCTTTACCTTTTCTTGATTTTACACATATCTTTTTGCAACACCCACCTTAAAAGTTGACGTTTGCATGCATGTAGATGGTGCCTAAAGTACCTTATTTGAACAGACTGTGCGTGAAAAAATTTTCGCGCATGCGCAGTTTGAAGATGGCTTACTTTAGACACTGGTGAAAAAGCTGCGCATGCGCGCATTCGAGATGAGGTACTTTAGACACTGGCATAGGTAACTTTAAACACTGTTGTTGGTATCTTCTTGAAATAAATTTACATTTAACTTGAACAAATGTTTTAATGATTGAAGTTTTGTTTTTAGGGTTTCGTACCCCCCCTCCCCCCTCCGGGTGGGGGGGGGGGCAAAAAAGCATGAACGCCAACATTTTTTTTCAATTATCTTTTTCCAACAAATTTTTTTCAGCACATTTTTTTCAAAAAAATTTTCTTTTCAATTCTTTTCCAAACATTGAAATTTTTTTTTTTTTGTAATTACTTTAGTCCTCTCTATGCAATATGAAATTAGTATTTTTCGTTACCACCTCCTGACAACTTTTTCGGACGGGCGTTGCAAAAAATAGCGTGTGATACACGTGCGCGTAGGTGATTGTTAACTCGTATGATTGCATCATTCGCCTGCGGTTCGAAGCACTCGTCTACGTTTTCGCACTCGCTTCGCTCGTGCGCTAACCCCCGCCTCATGCTTCAAGCCTCCGGCTTAAGCTGCAAAATTCACACTCGCACACAATCACCTATTTTACGCACTTGTATCACAAATAACTATTTTGGATATAGTGTAGCTTAATTGTCCTTTTTAAAAATGTTTGCAAACTTTACCAGTAATAAGGGTGACGTCCCATGGCAGCGTCAATCTTGGCGCAGAACGTCAAATCACTAGATAATTCAGCCAATGATATTCACCTAGTAATCCACAGAAACACAGTCATTGGCTGCAATGGCTGGTGATTTGCGGTTATGCGTTTTGCGCCAAGTTTGAAGCTGCCATGGGAGGCCACCCTAATAAATTTTATTAGAACTCGTAATATTTTCATTATGGAGCTGACCATTATGGAGCTGACATTCACAACTAAACTTACTTTTTTCTCTTGACTTTCTTAACTTCTACTTTTTTCCGCACACCGGCTGTTTGTGTCTAGACTGTAACTGTAAATAAACTCAAAATCACTGATAGACTTAATTTACTTTAAGAGATTTATTGCATTTTTGAGCTGACCGGCTTTTTTGTACGGACTGTTTTTTAAACAAACCATCACAGTTAACGAATGATTTCGAATAAGAAAAATTCCATCGAGCGTTGGTTAGATAGTTTGAGAGTCAGTCTTCGAAATAATGTCAGTAGATGGCGTTTAAATGAACCGCGAGATTTGAAAATCGTGAGAAAGTACAATAGGCAAAATTATTTGAAATATGATGTGACAAAGTGCATCGCTTTATTTAGAAACTTTAATAGTCATTTCTGTAACATTGTAGCGCACTTAAAAATCAACTATATACTTGGATTCAAATAATATAGATACTGGAAGGTAACATTAACTTAGTGAAATAAATTTTATGGATTTGCGCAAAATATTTTAATTTGGGACAATTACGGAGCTGACATTTTGGATATTTTTTACGCAATATAGTGTAAATATTCATCAAAAAGTGTACTTATTTCGTGGTAAAAAATTGAATGAAGTTGTGGCACGATAAAATATTACAAGTCTAATACCTGATTTGACTTTTTTCTATGTGTAATAGCCGAAGCCGCAAAGGTGTACAGTTTCGTGAATATTACCCATATATATTCGGTTTCGATTCCTTTGGAATAGAACCGAAGAGCCTATGACAAAGCCACCGAACGCGTCCTCGGGTTGCGGATAGAGGGTCCCTGTACCAAGGGTTTCTGCTGAATATGGTTACAATAATTAATAAGCAGTCCCGGACAATTGTCCAGGGATGTTCCCGAAGGAATAACCCCTAAGCGAAGGTGTAACAACCGTGCCGAAAGCTGGATGGCACCTGGGTAAGGTGTCTTAAACGGTGACTCTGGGATACCGGGCGACCTCTCAAAGTATCAGCCTTATCCTTGCACGCGGGGCTCTACAAGGATGGATGAACCCTTTCCCTAGCTGCTCGTGGGAACAACAATGAAACCAACAAACCACCAAAATGTTGTCGATGCGGTTCAAAACGATCGAACGCGCAGAGCACCCGACAACGGGTCGGCAAACAATGCCGATTATCCTAGAGTTCGGGGTGCTGAAAATAATTTAGATGGAAACACGACCACGAACCGGCGAAACGCCCACATTGAGTGGACGGATCAACTTAACAATGACGTGCTAGACTGCTACGATGACAGCATTATCCCTGTTCGCGGAGGATTTATGGCGCGTATGCACACTCTGTGGTGCCAGAAACACCCAGAGCTTCAGCACATTTCGCATCAGTCTTTGTGAAATCAAGCCGACTACCTCCGGAAAAATGGATATGTAAGCGGAACGCTTCCCCAAACGCTGCTTGATCAAGCAGCAGACGAAGATGAAGCGACATTAAGACCAACCGCAGAAAGCAGGCACCTTCTGAAAGATGGTTGCAATTTCAGTACAAGGAGGAACATCAACATGCAAGTTCCTCTTAAGCCCAAGATCTGGCTGAAATGGATGCCTCCCTTCGTGGAGATATCTCGCAAGAGTCCGACCTCTGGACCATCAATTGCTCAGTTTATGGTGCTGCGAGTACTGTGGCTAATTCAAATCGAAGGCTGCAAGCGACGATGGATCAAAAGACCAAAAGACACTTGCATCAACTGAACAAGAAAATTGGATGGGCAAGACAGAATGCGTCCCGTGTTCAATGTGTGATTGACTACATAACATCTGGTAGACCGTTTACGAAAAGGGTTCAAAAGTTCGCCCAAGAACTAAGGATCTTGAATCACACACTAAACAAGTCAAAGCTGCTGACAATCAAGCATCATATTGTTGACAAAGTACGGCTGTTATCTGACGGAAGGAGGAGAATACAGAAGAGGGAAACTTTTTGGAGAGAGGTATACAAAATCCCGAAAACACTGGAGTTGAAAGAAGATACTGACAATATCGTCCGCTTCAAAGAGTTTTGCGACAACCTTATGAAATCTGAGGAGTAATGTTCATCAGTCACTGCCGAAGAGGTGAAAAAAGCACTTACAGGCATATTCACCTCATATTTAAAGTCGGAGACGCCCATTCCGCAGTGGCTGGTGTTAGGAAGCACTATACTCCTGCCGAAACAAGGCAACTTGTCTAACCCAGAGAGTTACAGGCCAATAACTTGTTTGAACACACTGTGTAAGATCTTTACAGCTGTCCTAAACAACAGGATTGTTCGACGAATCGAGCCTGTATGGCGAGAGATGTACGAACGTGGCTCGAAAAAAGGTAAATTTTTTTTTTTTATTATGTATTATTTTGTGAATTTTAGCAACTCGCTAGGTAAAAATGCATTAGCAGCTTCGAAATTTCACCACTAGATGGGAATGTTATGGTCAACATTTTAAAATTCTCAACAGAGTGGGATTTTACCTTTCGTCGCGGAAAGTTACCACGTTCGTGCAGGGTCCTTTTATTTCCCACGCCTGGCGATGTAAAATTTCGTTGATTTTTCACAGTGTACCTGGCGTCCACGTGTCTGGTTTATTTGGGCATTCAGAAGAATACTCAGCTATTCTTCTAAAAGCCTAACACGTTTTTGGCTTTTAAGCCGGCTACATACGTTCAAGTCAAAACTGACCGTGTGGATGATGGAATCGTTCAGTTTTCACGGACTGCGCAGTCGGCCGGAGGACGAACGAAAAATGATTCGATCGACCTGAATCGAAACGGACTGCGCAGTTAAATTGGTGTGTGTGTGTGTACCACCAACGCGACGGGCAGATTTTAGTTCAGTTCGAAAATGGCATCGGAAAATTCTTGCGGAAAAATAAATGAATTTTAATAACTAAATTAATTTTAAATAAATGAATGTTAATAACTGAATTTCAATTCATTCAACGAATTCACATGTGAATTTACTCTTCGTCATTCTGGAAGTATCTTTCAACGAGGAATACAATAATGACCTTATTTTGATCTTGATCATGACCTTTACTGTCATTTCAAGGCTAAACTGATTTAAAAAAAATGGGAACCCCTATTTTTGATCCCGGGAACTGAGAGAGCGAAAAATTATACGACCAGATATGACCTTGAACAATCGAAAATCTGACCTGAGAAGGTCATGGCAAGGTCAAACAACGTACAGCAGGATGACTCCACTGGCATGCACTTTTGAAGAAAATGTCGAACGCAAGTGTTGTAGCATTTTCAGCCACCGATCGATTTGTAACCTTGACTTTAAATAGGACCTTCACCAAGAAATTTTTTTTTAAATTCATGCCACTTAGGTCATACTGCTGTACTGTGTTTGATCTTGCCATGACCTTCCCAGGTCAAATATTCGATTGGTCAATGTCATACCAGGACGTAAAATTGTCCGCTCTCTCAGTTCCCGGGGTCAAAAATAGGGATTCCCATTCAAAAAAATCAATTTGACCTTAAAATGACCGTGAAGGTCATGGGAAAGATAAAAATAAAGGTCACCATTGAATTCTTCGTTGAAAGATACTTCAAGAATGACCTTGACCTCCCTGAAAAATATCTTACCTGAGGAAATATTCAGTCGTCACTGCACTTTGGGGACACCCTTTATATGGTTCAGCACTTCTTTCCGTCATGTGCGCACTGATGCCAAAGTACCTGTTAGAGAAAGAAAAAACGATATCGACCAGACTCTTCTTTTTTGCCACGCAATTGGATCTGTGCAGCGAGAGATGTACAAACAACGCGGCTCAAAGAAAGGCGTAGCAGGATGTCGGGAGAACCTGCTCATTGATAGATGTGTCTGTAAAGACGCAGCATCCTATCAGCGTTACCTATCGATGACCTGGATTGATTACCGGAAAGCTTCCGGCTTAAGCTCCCAAAGACTTATCATCTGTCTGTTGGAAAGCTTAAAGGTTCATCCACACATCGTGAGGTGCATTGCGAGATTAATGCAGCTTTGGAAAACCAGATTTACTATCTCATCTGGAGAACATCGTGTGATCACTAACAGTATCACCTTTCAGAGTGGTCTGTTCCAGGGCGACACCGTGAGCCCTCTTCTCTTTTGCCTCACATTATTGCCACTGTCTCTCGCACTTCGTCATTCCGAAGGGTACCTCTGTGGCAAAACCTGGAGATCGAAAGCATAAGGTCACTTATGTATTTTACATGGACGATCTCAAGATCTATGCTAGAAATAAAAGAAAATTCATCAAGCTCTAAAAATTGTCAACGTGTACAATCAAGAGATTTGAATGGACTTCGGGTTAGAGAAATGCGCCACGGTTTATTTGAAGAAAGGAAAAGCTTAATGGCATCCCCGAAGATCCTGAGCTCGTCAACAGAAGCGCTACACGACACCTTGGCGCTGGAGAGACCTACATATACCTGGGCGTGCCACAGAGCCGCATTCAGGACGTGACATCTATAAAGGATACACTCTGATGCAGATACAAACGTCTCATCCGACGGATATGGTCTTCCGAACTGTCGGCGAGGAACAAAGTATCTGCGACGAACATGCTTGCCGTCCCAATAGTACTCTATTCATTTGGAGTGGTTCCATGGACGAAGGACGAGCTCGGATCCCTCGATATCGGGTTCCAAAAGGTTATGCACATGAAGAAAAGCATGCACCTTAGGTCTTTTGTTCCGCGACTTTACATCTCAAACCGTCAAGGTAGTCGCGGGATACTGAATCTTGAATGTCTTCACAACAGGATTATTCTCGGTGCAGCACATATAGTCGCAAATGGACAAGACCCTCTTCTTAAAATGGTCAAGAAACACGAAGAAGTGGGCAAAGGGGCGTTTCTGTACAAAACAGTGGAAACGGCTGCTGAAACACTCGGCCTTGACTTCTCATGTCAGGGGTGAGCAAAATGCATCAAATCTTATCCATCTTGAATACTCACTCCTGAAGGCCCGAATTAAGAAAGCACAGGAGAAAAACTTCCGTGAACAGCTCCTTGACAAGAGGATGCACGGAATCTTCCACAGAAATGTGGAAGATCAGTCGATGTCGTACGAGCTAACGTTTGCTTTTCTTAAATCGCCCGGATTGAAGTCGGGCACAAAGGGCTTCATTCTGGCATGTCAATACGGTGTTGTTTCCACTCTAGCATACCGTCGCCACATTTTGAGCCAAGACATTCCCGATAATAGCTGCAGAGCGTGTCGTGCATTAGCCCCAATACCGCTCCGCTAAACGCTCCTAAGGAAATACAGTCAATTGTCGAAAATGAGAAGTGACGCATATACTGGAACTTCATATTCTCGACAATTGTTTCTGTTGCGCACTCGAGGCCTGACATAGTTCTCCTTAACTTCGAGAAACGAACCATGTTCGTTACCGAATTTTCGGCACCAGCTGAGAAATACATCATAGCCAAGGAAAAAGAAAAAAAGAAAGGTATAAAGACCTTATAAGGGAGTAGCGACGGTTATACCCCGAATATTCTGTTAAGCTAATCGTCTCAATCATCGGCGCTCTTGGAGGTGCCAAAGTTTCACTGGTTAATAGACTGAAAAGCACCCATGTGCACAACAATGTCTACACTTTGTTTTTTTGCCAGAAGACTCTCACGCGATGCGCAACATAGGAGTATTACATATATGGAGAAAACTCTGAAACCATACTCTTATTACATAAAATATCGTGTGTACCGAGACAGTAAGTCCTTCTATGGTCTCGCGTGTTTGCAAAAATATTACATCGCTGCATTAGTGCACATGTATAATTACTCATCCGAGAATAATTATTATGTTCATACACATTTAGAAATTTTATAACTTAAAATCAATGCATAATTTTACTATTTCGCAAATAAAAATTATAATGTTTATATTGCGATAACATGTAGTTATGTACACATGTAATGTACATGATCTGAATAGCAAAAATCAAGCTATAGAATTTTACCGCAACGTGGCTGACTAGATAGTTATACAACTCTTTCTCACAAAAAAGAACATAGGCTAAAAACAGACGTTGATTACTAATAAATTGGGGGATATACGTGACAGCTCAGGGAGTGGGGGGGGCTCTGTATTATCTTTTGTTATGTTATAATTGTTGGGGGGGGGGGGTCTGAAGAGGGACTATCATCCGTTATGTAATTCAAGCACGCAGCTCTTTGTAGTTTATTTGTTTAAATGAACACAGTTTATTAGAAATCACCATGTTATCAGCCCCCAGAAATGTGAACGCTTAAGCAGGGGGCTTTCATAAACCACGAGGCCCAATTTTCGCGACTTTCTGACCCCCCGCCCGAACCCCCCAGGGGCCCCCGGGGCCCCCCCCCCCCCCGGATGCTATTCACCTCATATTCAAAGTCGGAAATGACCATCCACAGTGGCTGGTATTGGGACGCACTTACTCCTACCGAAAAATAGCAATTGGTCCAACCCAAACAATTACAGGCCAATAACTTCTTAGGCAGATACATAAACCTTTCCTTTTCGGCTTGCTGGCCTTACAAATTGAATTGCTTGAACTTCCATCTTTTACAGAATTTTCTTAAAAACTAACCGTAAACAACTAACATCCATCCACAGCTTATTTCTAATACCGTTCGCTCTTATCGTCTTGCCTTCCTCGCTTCGCGACGCCTTGCACGCATATCTGTACTTTCTCGCTTTGCCTTGCATTGCCAAACTCTACCTCCGCGACTAGTACATAATACTTATCTATTATTTAAAATATTTACAATTTACTTATATCTACTTCCTCTCCTATTTACAATCTTTCCTTCCCCATTTCTCTTCCTCTTCCTTTTCTTCTTCTCCATCTTCTCCATCTTCACCCAGGCTACTGCCCGGTTGTCTCCCCTTTCATGCATCACTACCTCCATGCTTATCCCACTCCTTTCCACCTCCACACACTTCTTCAACCAGTGCTCCACTCTTGCATCCCCTTCCCGTACAGTCCAACCATCTTCTTCTCCCTAGAAAGCCAGAACCTATTAAAACCCACCATGCACCCACCCCTCATCATCGCTAATAAGCTTCTGACTTCCTTTCTCTTTCATCTCACTGCAATTTTGCAGGTTTCAACTGCAAATTACATGTTATAGTCTTTACTCTTATTCATTTGTAAACAGCTCCTTCTCTCTTGGAGGAAATATTCGCGAGAACACGAGGTTCGATGGAGGGCCAACTGATTTGATTTTTCATATTTTATTTATATTTTTTTTTCAACTTCTTTGAAATGTTTCACTATTTCTCTTTTATTGTACACACTATTATGGGTTTTTCATGAGGAGAAAGAGTAAAAGTCACTGTTGCTAATTTTTTTGGTTCTTTGTCTTTTTTTCATTCATCGAGTTTTGAGGACGAGAGAGAAATGGAGCAAGGGGTGACTTCGCTTGAAGCATCAACCACCATCAAGAATCAGCGGTATGGACTACGAGGACGCAAAGCGGGTTGAAGTCGCACAGGCACAGGCGCAGCCGAGGGTTGTACACCGGGGGTGGAATGTGGATGGGACTCCCGCATTCCCAATCCTGTACCTGGGCGATTTAAATCTCACCGCCGAGGATTCGTTGCAGCACCACTATCAACATCTTTTGGGCATAAAGGTTCCGAGATCTCCCTCCATTCTCCATGACACTGCTCAAGCGCAGAAGACATATCTCGTCTACCTGCGCAGGAGGGAAGAAATTGGGCAGTTTGAATACCTTCAAGTGAAGCGAACTCCTTGTCTTTAATCGTTTGAGCTTTGTACAGTATAGTCCGATCTCCGAGCCTCTCTTTGTCGCCCCGGATTGGATGTTTAATTCTAATTTTTACAAGTGTCTACTTGGATTATTCTGTGTCTCCTGCTTTTCCAGTACGAGACTGCTTTGGAATTTGTAAAGGTGGAAGTGGTCCAGGGGTGGAAGTGTCACTCTGAGTTATATTCCTTCGCTCGGTGTTTAGCTTTAAAATCTTTTGTAAAATCTATTTTAATTTGTTAGCCAGACGTGGCCTGTCAATTGTGACATTTTATTTCTGTTTCTCCTCATGGAGGCCCAATATTGTGTTTAAAAGTGGTTGTAACGTTGCAAAGTAAATAGATTCTTTTTAGTGTTTTTCCTAATCAATTTTATCAGTTATGTTCAGTAACAATATAATTAGGCATGTTCCTTGAAAACCCCTTTGTCCACTTTACATACCTCTCCTGTGTCCTATTTACCTCCTAACTTTCCTTCCACCTCGCACCTCTACTCCATAAAATAGCACACTCATCACTAGTGAGTCAAACGATTTCATTCTTCTTCCAAAATCATCTGCGAATAACTTCTTTCCCAACCCCCACACCTGCCTCATCACCACATTTGCCCTCCTCACTCTGTCCTTTATGTGACCATCCACGCCTCCATTTCTCCGGAACAATAAGCCCAGGTACACTAACTCTTTCACCTCCTGCACCACCTTTCCCTTACTAACCTATTCTAACCCATTCTTATACAGGCATCTCCTCAACTTCTTCATCATCTCCTTTAAGGCCTCCTCTCTTCTTGCCAGCAACACTATGCCATCTGCGTACGCGAGTATGCCTCCAGCTTACTTTCTACATCCGCGATTAAAATCGCAAAAAGCGTTGGGCTAAGCGGACACCCTTGCCATAACCCCCTATCCATCCAGAATTCCTCCGAAATCCCCTCCCCTCCTCTTACCTTATCTTTCGTCTCTTCATATATTTCTCTTACCCTCTCAATCAGGCCTCTCTCAGCTTCCCTCTCCTCCATCGCCACCCAAAAAACCTCCCCATATCTACCGATGAGAACGCCCCTTAGAGATCCACAAAAAACGCGTACACTCTCGACACTTTCTTCGATAATTCTTTATCCACCCCGTGCTGCAGAATGTACATATTGTCGATAGTACTCCTACCCGCTCTAAAGCCCGTCTGCGTCTTCGACACCCTTACCTTACATAAGTGTATTCTCCCTATTCGTCCTCTGTTACCATACTATTCGTCACCGCCCAGCCTCTATGCAGAACGTAGATATTGTCGATAGTACTCCTACCCGCTCTAAAGCCAGCCGCGTCTCCGACACCCCTACCTTACATAAGTGTATTCTCCCTCTTCCTCCTCTGCTACCATACCATTCGTCACCGCCCAGCCTATATCCTCCATCCAGCCCCTTAAAATCTCCCCCTCCTTATTTATTACCTTGACATACGATTTCCTTTCGAAGCTCTCCCTTTACCTGTAAAGGCTCCCTTCTCTCCCCATCCTCGCATTAAAGTCACCACCCAATGCCACCATGTACTCCTCTCTTTCGCCTAGCAAGTCTTCCACCCTTTCTTTAATCCTTTCCATCCCATCCTTATTGTACACTATCGCAAACTTACACGTTACCCCTCCTATCTTTACTCTCTCTCCATGAACGGCTTCCTCTAATCCATCCCTAACCCCCGTTATAATTTCCCCACTAGCCCTTCCTTTCTTCTTCACTCTGACCGTCTCCTCAAGTCTCCACCTATAACCCCTTGACAGCTTTTGGCTTTATTCTATCCCATTCCTTTCTCTCTACCCACGTCTCTACCAGTCCCAGTATATCAAATTCCTAGATACACCTCCAGAACTCATCTTTTTCCTTTACCCCTGCTACGTTCCAGTACAGCACCTTCACTTCTCCTCCAATCTGCTTTGCCCCCACCCCCCTACTTCCTACGAAACAAATTTCCCTGCACTTCCTTCAGCACCTCTTTCTCCTCGACCCACACCTCACCTTTTCTCGTCCACTTTTATTTTCAGATACCCCACCTTCGCCGCTCTCCCTCCACTCCTCTCGCTCCCAGCCCTATCGTTCAGCATTCTCTGCACCTCCCTTTCCTTCCTCGTCAAATCATGATCGATGAAAATCACCTTATCCTTTAACCTATTTTTATTTCGCATCACCCGCAACTTCTCTTCCCAGCTCTCAAACCCCACAGCCGTCACTTCCTTCTTCTTTCTCTCCTCCAGAATAACATTCCCTACCTTGCCTTTAACCCACACTATTCTCTGTAGAAGCTCTTCCAAGCCCCCTCTTTCTTCCCCGCTCTCTAGCTTCAACACTCTTATCACAATATTATTTCTCCTGTCTGCCTTCTCTTTTCTCTCTATTCTCAACTGCATTGCCCTTATCCTTTCCCTATCCACCCTCTCGTCCTTTTTATTCCTACACTCTCCGACTTTCTCTCTTATCATATTCTCTACCCTCTTCCAAATACCTTTCTTCTCGCCCTCCCCCCTGTCGCCTACTTCCGTTTCCGACCTGCCTTCCACCTTCTCGAGCCTTTTTTCCGTCCTTTCCTTCCACTCTCTAATCTCCTCTTTCATCTGCTTCAGTTACGTTCTTTATCCTTCCTTACCGATACCACCTCCCTCTCTAATCCTTCTACTTTCACCCTCAGCTCTTTCACCTCCTGTCATTTCTCATCTCTGATTCTCAAGTCCTCCCTCATACCTTCCATCTGCCCTTTAGTCCCCCTTACGTCCTCCCTCAGTCCCCTAATCACGCCTAACAGCATCCCGAAAACCTCCTTCTCCGACTTAATACATTTTTTGGGGAGGCGATCGACGTGTTCTTGTACTTTTCTTGAACAGACCCTCTATCACGGTTTTCTTCGGACTCTCGTGGCTGGCTCTCTTCCTGTTCAAGGGATCCTCCCCCTAACTTGCGCTAGACGCTCTCTCCCTCACCTTCTCGCTTCCTTTGTTCCGATTTCCCTCTCCCCGACGCGCCACTTAACACCGGGCCACGCATTGTTGGCCGTCGTGGAGCGTGAAAAATTTCCTCCCCGTCAACTTCATTATCAGCACTGCCAGCACTCTCACTGAACACCTTCCGCTTTCCCACGTCCCGCACTTCTGTCGGTAACTGGGACCTCTTCATACAGTACATTCTTTTCCCTTTATCAAACTTTTTTCAACCCCTCCCAGCAGACATCCCTTTCTCTTCCTTTATACCCCCCAAAACCACGAGAACCACCCTTGTCCCCCTCGAACGCTCAAAACTCCTGATCACAATCTCCCCTGATCCCTTAGCAACCTAACCTCACTTTCCCTATTTAACTAAGTCCCACCTCACAACTACGCTGTAAATTAATTTTTGTCTCCCCAAATTACCCCACACATCCCTACTCAGCTTCTAGGCTTTGACACTCACACTCCACTCACACCTGCCACATAAATTCCGTAAAATCCTCTCCCACCTGTCACTGAACTCGTTCTCACTTCCGTCACCAACATGCAAGTCCCAGCCAATAACTTGTTTGAACATACTGTATAAGATCTTTAGAGCTGTCCTAAACAACAGGACTGTTCGAAGAATAGAGCCTGTGTGGCGAGAGATGTACGACACTAATTATCGCGAGCATAAGGTCACTCATGTACTTTACATGGATACCCTGAAGATCTATGCCTCTAGTAAAAGCAAACTTCAAATTGCTATAAATATCTTCGAAAAGTACACAGGAGAGATTGGGATGGACTTTGGATTGGACAAGTGTGCCAAAATTCATCTGAAGAAAGGAAAGATTACTAGCGTTCCCAAGGATCCTGAGCTTGTGGATATAAGTTCAGGCCTCGGACTCACTTCAGCGATCAAAAATAGTGTAAATATTGTCACAAATTTGAACAAAATAGTGTAAAATAAGTGTAATAAAATTTTCCAAGTATTAAACTTATATATTAATGGAAATAATAAATAGAAGGAGGTGTGATATGAACATGAACAATGTTTTTATTTAATAAACATTTTTAAAGCATATTCAAAAAATAATTAGCATAAATTAACTTGATACAAAAATTTATAAGAGTTCATCCATTAGGTATTTTCACTTCAACTACCAGCTAACTTCACTTCATTAAGTGCTGAGGGGAAAACAATAGACCAAGTGCATGGGACAAAACTTTATTTTTGCAATATCTTCGTAATGAATAATATTTATTATCATTTTATTATTTCATTAAATGGTACTTAAAAATAAAAATTAATTTCCAAAATAGATATTAGCAAAATAGGGCAATTGTTTTCCCCTCAGCACTCAACGAAGTGAAGTTAACTGGTGGTTGAAGTGAAAATACCTAATTGTTATCTTTTTTTCGTGTGATGGTTTCAGCACTATTCTGAGTGTACACACATCAAGTAAATAGACTGTGTTTGCAACCTTCTTTAGAATCCTCATTCTTTTCGGGACTAAAAAAAGAATCAACTGTTTTTCTTCTTTTATGTCGGAACATTTTTTCGTAACCTTTTTCAAAATGTAGTCTTTACCGGGTTTGCTTTCTTTTGTAGCTGGTTTGAGCTTTTCTATGGTCATCCTCTTTATTTGTTCCTTGTTCATCCTTGTTTTATCTTTGTCCATCCTTATTGTCTATTCCCTGTTCATCCTTGTCGTTTAATTTCTTAAGAGAATCCTTTCTTGTTTTTGTGACATCCGAGTAGTTTTTTTTTTTTGTGTTTATTTGGTACGTCATGTTTGGCAAATTTACCTTTCCTTCTTCTTGACTTTTTTTCGACACAAGATACAGGTGCAGAATCATTCGAAGATTAGGATTGCTTTCTACGGATCAGGTCACCGGTCACTTTCTTTCTCTTTGATTTAATTTCTTTAGATAAATTATGGATGTCTATATCCTTGAGCTGTTGTTCCATTTTTAATTTCTCAGCAGCGCCAAGCATTTCATTTGCCACATGAGAACATGTGGAATCCTTCCGCCTTAAAGCTTCTTGCAACTTCTTCAAATTTTTCTTTCCTTCTTCGAGTCTTTCTTTCTCCCTCTTTTCAACTTCTGCCTCTTTTTCCCGTTCGTTTTTTTTTTTCCTTTATAAGAAGTCAAGGTACGTATTATGGGATTAATGTGATTTTGTTAATAATTTTTGTGTTGAAGGAAGCAGGTGTAATTTATTTTTGAAATTGTTTGTCGAATCAAAAACTGTAAGCCGCGCATTCAAAGTTCTTCCTTTCATTGTTGATTTTTCGTCAGTAAGAAGTCGTTGAGACATCGAAAATCCTCGTTCGACATCTACGTTTCCGTGAAATATGGACAAACACATTTTAACGACTTGATCAATCAGGGGAAACTTTAAATTGTCATTAGTGTCCGTGAGCTCCACTGGCTCGTACCTAAAAGTGACGTGGTAAGTGGAGGGGGGTGCTTTTTGTAGATACATCCCCACTACCCAAATGCTGGCTTGCAGGCTCTGCTACGATAGCCCGTCCTGTAAAATTCAGCTTTGGCGCATTCGGTCCCTTTTTTCGCGGACGGTCACATATAATGTGGAGTGCTGCCGCTCTGTAGTTATTTTTTACGTTTGATAGAAAAAGTAACTTTTCTTTTGGATTCCGATCCATCAGACGCAACTTGTTTTTAACGTTCAGAACGATCGATTCAGATATTGAATGAGAACTTTCGAAAAGCCCCTCTACTTGCAGATTATTTTGCTTGAAATCCTCCACACTTTTAGCCTTGCAAATACGACCTGCTAAAGTAATTAGCAGGTGCTCGATTCTGTCGAAGAAAATATGAATAAGGGGTTCCTGTTTTTGAAATAACAGAGAGAAAAACGCTCAAAAAGTACCGCAATGTCTATAACAAAGTGAAGTTTTGCTTTCATATCTGCTTTTCGAAGGAGCATGCAGATAGATAGATATGTTTACAAAATTTTCAAAGTTTTGTAAACTGTCTTGTTTGAAAGAAACTGCAAAAAGTATCCATTCAGAGCGGGCCATTGCTCTAGTAAACGTGAGCAACTTGGGCTCAGCGTAACCCACCAACTAGTATAAGAATGCTTTATAAATCGATATGGAGCAAGCTTGTGTTTCATCTGAATTTTTTCGAAATCTTCTAAACGGACGGCCTGATTGTGAAAAAATAATACACTTTTATTGACAGATCACTACATTTATTTCCTAGTGCATCAGGACCTTTAGTAAATGCGTTGTCTACAATGTTTAGGTTACGTGAGCCCATATTTTAGAGATCCTTTCCTCGACATTCTCTTACATCTTTGGTAAACCGTAAACTCATCCATTGTAGAGATGAGACATTATGTAAAACTTGTCTACTGGAGTACTGAGTTTCACACAATATTACAACAATCAGTCCATGCCAGTCGTTTCTAACATACTACACCAACTTTACCTCCATTTTCCCGAAACGAGTGGAATACAGAACTCACGACTCAGAGAAAGAAGTTTTAAAAAGAACTCTTGTAATTTTTTCGCGGCCCAATTAGACAAATGAATTTAAAGTATTCTGAAATTCTTGTATAATCAGACATTGAGACAATTTTGCTTTCTCATAGAGAAAGCTTTGTAATGGTAACATTTTTCAAATTTTTTAAATTCATTTAATTAAACGTTGTTCAATTTAAAAATGTCTAATACAATGTTCTAAGCAATTGTCAGGATGTGTGTTCGGATGTCACACTTTTTTGTGAACACGGTAACTTGAAAACGGTGGCAGATAAATTGATATTTTAAAAATCGGTACTTCATAGTAAAACTTTCTCCATTAACATAATTCAAAGTTGATGCAAGAATATAAAAGATTCCATGATTAGAGACGAATTGATTGACCTATAATATTAATACATTTTATTAAAGAGTAGGGACGTTAGGGTAATTTACATATTTTTTAAATCGATTTTTATAGTACAAATATTCTCATTCTCATAATTTAAAGTTGATGCGGGAACAGAAAAGTTGTGTTGAAAAATTACCATTTCAAATACAAAATTTTATTTGTCTGATTTGTCGTATTTTAAAAATTGCTTGTATAATTTTGTAATTTTGTATTTTTTGTAAATTTCTATTTTTAATTTGATCAAAATGAAAACTTTAGTTTGTCTATTATTTAAAAAATCATTTATGCTTCCTCTATGACGAAGCAAATACATATGCTCAAAAGAAGCAAAGTGGTCGTGAAATGAGCACCATATAATTATAAATACAAAGTGGAAACATTCGAGATCGAATTCACAGCTAGTTTCGGTATGTTGTAATTCGTTGAAATGGCAGATCAATTATTTTAGCAAATCAGCGAAGAAGTTCAAAAACATTTTCAAAGGGTAAATGAAGAAATAGTGTCATTGTCAGACATTTCTGAGAAAATAGTGTATTTAGTGTAATTTTTTTCGAAATAGTAAGAAAATAGTGCAGTCGCTCAAAAAAAGTGTAAAATACTGTAAATAGTGTAGAGAGTCCGATGCCCGTAAGTGTTATTAGACATCTTAACACTGGAGAGACCCATACATACCTGGGCGTGCCTCAAAGCCGCATTCAGGACGTAACATCAGTGAAAGAGTCTATCCCAAGCAGATACAAGCATCTTTTTCGACAGATTTGGTCTTCCAATCTGTCGGCATTGAACAAGATATCTGCGACTAACATGCTTGCCGTCCCGGTTCTACTCTACTCGTTTGGGGTGGTTCAATGGACGGAGAACGAGCTTAAGGCCCTTGATGTGACCACACGTAACATCATGCATATGCATAAAAGCTTGCATATCAATTCGTCAGTTCCACGATTATACATTTCACGCCGTCAAGGCGGACGCGGACTTCCGAATCTCCAGTCTTCATAACCGAATTGTTCTAAGTACAGCTTACATCGTTGCAAATGGAAGAAGTGAGGAAAGTGAAGTACTCCATCTAGATGCTTCACTTCTAAAAGCCGAAGTAAAGAAAGCAGAGGTTGAAAAATTTCACCAACAGCTACTCGACAAGAAAATGCACAGAAACTTTCACAGAAATGTAGAAAAAGTCTGTCGAAGAAGCAAACTTTTGCTATCTTAAGATCATCAGGGCATAATTCAGGTACAGAGTGTTTCATTTTCGCATGCCACGACGGTGTCATTTTCACCCTAGTATACCGTTACCGCATTTTATGTCAAAAAGTTCCCAGCGATAGAGTAATGCGGCCCTAAGAGTGCTTTCCACCTTTGTCGCTCTTACGGTGTTGGAAGCGACCCTGCCCTGCCGAACACTCGAAGGGAGTTAAGAGACAATTGTCCAAAACGAGAAGAGCCAACATTTCTGGAACTACGATTTTCGGACAGCAGTGTTCGTTGCACACTCGAGGCCCGACATCGTTCTCCAAGACTTCGAGAAACGAACCATATTCGTGATCGAATTCTCGGCTCCGGCCGATAGCAACATCACTGCCAAGGAGAAGGAAAAGGAGGAGAGATATCAAGATCTTTAAAGGGAACTGCAACGACTGTACCCACAATATGGAGGTGCGAAACTATGACTGGTTCGTAACCTTAAAGCCATACCCGTGGGCCAAAAAAAAAGCTGTCATCCTTGGGTCGCTTCGTGTCCTCAAGACACGCAAGGGTTTCGCCGACCTGCCGTCGTAATTTCATCGTGCCACCCATCTCACGGTCGTGAGACGTGGCCATAAGTCTGTCATATTTAGACGGCAGTTGCTCCCCAGTGGAACCCTGCGGTGGTTGTTTAAGCCTTCATACACACACACACTCACTGTGTCCCAGGCTCAAGTGTCCGGACTCATATGGCTGTATACACATTAAAAAAATAAATATAAAATTCTTCTTCCAAAAATCAGTTGAAGTTTTAGTTTTTGAGTTATTAAGTATTTAAGCCTGAATAATAAAAAGCGCGGTATAAACAGTAGTGCGTACGTGAGCGGGAGTCCAACGTAGTGTAGTGACTGCTGTTCTCTCCTCGCTAACCCCAACGCGGCACTCGCTTTAATAACACTGTGTTGGACTCCCGCTCAAGTACGCACGACTGTTCATATCGCGCTCCTGATTGGTCTAGCTTAAATATTTAATAACTCAACAACTAAAACTCTAACTGATTTTTGGAAAAGGAATTTTCGATTTTTTTTTAAATTTTTATATACCTACATAAATCCGGATAGTTGAGCCTGGGACACCCTGTATATATATATATATATATATATATA
>CAKNXH010057209.1:63371-95888 GCA_932178445.1 Andricus quercusramuli
ACCTCGGAACGAAGGACTTTCACATCTCGCGCCATACGAAATTAACAATCACAGCTCAAACATCAATCGTATGTTTTCATCTAACACAATAGAATCAAAGTAAGGTTTAGTAACACAACAATCTAAAGAAAAATATGAGCTGGCCTTCGAGAAATGTAACAGATGGAGAAAACAAACCAGAATAATATTCGGTCAGTGATAATCATCATTATCAAAAAACATTCACTTCATAGGAAGTTCTCGCACTGTTTCGGTAAAGGGCTATCTAACGCTTACTTTTTTGCGGGCTCTAAAGTCTCATAACAAGGTGGTTTCGAATAAAATACCTTACATCACTCGTAGGGTTACACACGTCTTCACGTGGAATTCAATGATCAGTAGGAAGAACAGAAAAACCACGACCTGCGGCCATGGTTGTTCTCTTCTGCAGGTGTACTCGCCCTGCGAACATTGACCTCCCCGTTTAAAGAAGTGCCTAGCCCCACTTGAGATGTAATATACGATTATACTAAAAAATCATTTATTTTTAGGAAAATATTGTTAATTCTAAAGAAATCATTTTCTACTTTTTATTCGTTTATAAAATTTTGTGGAATGTTTCAAATGTTTAAAAATGCTTTAAAAATATATATAATTTTCGTATTGCCATATGCAAACCTCCCATGACAAATACATTGCGATATACTTTAATAGATAGCAAAGAGTCAGAAAACAATTAACAGAAACAAGAAGAGGATATATTTACAAAATGGCAGTCTATCTGTTTTGGCAATTGAGGTACAGTACGCGGCGCGTTTTTTTTTTTTAATGACTGCTGTCTTGTATTTTCTACAAACAATAAAATATGAGTTGTATTTACACAGATAACAACATTCTAAGACATTACAAAAGACTACAAAATATTTCAATCTTATTTTAGTGAGTTTGGTACCAAATACCAATTATATCATTGAGAAAAACAGGATTAAGCCTTCTCCTCTAAGTAAATAATACTCTCAGATACAACTAACGCTTTCAGCACCTTAGTGACATCCGCTTGCATCATCTACGGGGAAGGCCACTGCAAGCGATACCCGAAACAGTGCGTAATTCCATGTTTCAGTGTGTTAATTGTGTGTTGCAAATACATGCGAACTTTTCTTTGCGCTTGCTTCGGGGAAACGGGCTCAATGGTCGCAATTGGCGCGCAATCAAAAACGAGTAATAAAAACAATTATCGTAATTAAAATGAATAACTGAGCGGCTTTCACTTGTTTCACAATGCAGTCGTCATTTGTTTCCAACATATGGATATCTTAAAGATTTATTACCTGGTTGATAATAATAACATGACTGAACTACTGGCATGTATTTGCCACGCGCAATGAATACACTAGAACTTAGAATTACGCACGGTGATGACGAAGATGACGTAACTTGATGCAACTAATGTGCTGAAAGCGTTAAATTGTATCTGAGTTTTATTTCAATAGAGGAGAAGGCTTAATCCTCTTCCTCTCAATGATATGATTGGTCTTTGGTGCCAAACTCATTAAAATAAGATTGCAAAGTTTCGCAGTGTTTTGTAATGTCTTAGAATGTTGTCGTCTGTTCAAATAAAACTCATATTTTATTGTTTGTAGACAACACAAGACAGTAGTCAGTAAAAAAAACGCGCCGCGTACTGTACCTCAATTGCCAAAACAGATAGAACGTCATTTTATAAATATATCCTCTTCTTTTTTCTGTGAATTGTTTTCTGACTTTCACTATCTATTACAACACTTCGCAATGCATTTGTTATGTGATGTTTCCATATGGTAATACGAAAATTATTTTTTATTTGTTTTAACGAAGACCTTCAGATTCAATTAAACGTTTAGCGGCGCGAGCCATGCGATTGGAAGTGAAAATTCAGTTACAATATTTTTGATACTCCAACTGCGTGGCAAAATAGTTAGAACCTCGATTTGTTGCTTTTTACTTGATTTAGCCTTCTCAAACTGATGAATAATTTCATCACCATCGCATTCAGTGTCTTGAAGTTCAAACAGTTTGCATCCTATCGCTTTACAAACTTCTCTTAACGCTTCTTTCTTTTTTTCAGCTCAATAAAAGGGGGAGGGTCTCTAAGGCCGGTTTTTGACCCAACTTATTTTTGGGCCAAAAAATCCGAAAAAATTCCTACAGTATCTACTAACAATAAGAAGTCAATTCCACCATAAAAGCCCCCCTTCCTATTCAACCCCACCACCCCTTAAAAAAATGATAACTTCACCGCTTGTATACAGCTGTCAAACTTGCATTTGCTTAGTAAAGTACCCCCCTTAAGGAGGGTGGAGGGGGTGGTTTGATTAATAATTTATGTGCAGGGTATGTAAATACAAAATATGTAAGCTTGCTCACCAGACTTGACTAGGGTATCCTGGGTTTTTTTTGGGATCGCTGATTCCGAATCCAAGGTCCGTTGACTCCTATCACGTCAGAGTCAAGGTCATTTGAAGGGCAAATCGTAAGAAAGGCGATAAGAAAATCCTAAAAAGTACATCATTAACATTTTGGGAACGCTGAATAATATAGGGTTTATTTAATAGCTAGTAACCGTCTTGAAATCTGCGGCAACTAGAAAAGCTCATGAAACGCGCAAAAGTCGTCACATCAAATTACTATTTGCCTTGATATTACTTATTATTATTTGGCTGCAAACGTTACTTGCTTTAATAATCATTACCGGAAGTGCGAATAGAGTTTCAAAATAGGTTAAACGAACGCATAGATAGGGCAACTTGTGAAACGCTTATAAGCAATAAACATATAGAGGGCGCGTGATCTTTCGTTACGGGATATCATTGTTAAAACTGCAATTTAAGTATGTGATACGGCAGTGGTAGGAAGAAAGTCTGGAGATGCGTGGTAGAATGATGAAATGCAAACAGCCAGCAAGACAAGAAAAAAGCGCACAAGAAAACATCAAACATGTCAGGTCTTAGCGATGAGGAGAGAAACAGACTTGAAAATGATTACAACGACAAAAAGAGGAAAGTTAAATGACCAGTCAAGGAGAGTAAAGATAAAATCAGAACAGAAGAAGAGAAACTGAGTGACTGGTTCGATATTATGCAAGGCGTGAAACAAGGATGCGTTATGTCATCATGGCTATTTATCATATTTATGAATAAGTGTCTAAGAACGGCCCTCTCCGACGAGGAAGGTGTAGATCTCGAAACAGTGAAGGTACGTGGGTTAGCTTTCGCAAATGACAAGATTGTTATGGCAGAATCAATCGAGGGCCTACAAAGAATGTTGAATAAACTTAATACAAGCATGAAGAACAAAAATCATGGCGTTTGAAGGAAAATCTGAGAAAACAATGTGCAACATTGTCCTAAATTATGAGGGTTTAAAACAAGTTGACAAGTACGTATATCTGGGTAGCCTATTCACTAGCGACGGTAAAATAGATGGGGAGTTAGATAGGCACATAAATAAGGGTACGTAGGTTATCGGTAGAGCAGGGTCCATCCTCAAAAATAGAAAAATACAGAAAAAAAGTCCGAAACGAGATAATCCTCGAAGAATGTGGTACAGGAAAGACACTAGTTGACATAAGGGAAAGAAATCAGATAAGATGGTTCGGTCATCTTGAAAGAATGAAAGATGAACGACTGACCAAACAAGTGTACAAAGGTAAAGTAAATGGCAGAATGCCCAGAGGTAGACCGCCGAAAGAATGGTTAGAATCTGTGGATGAGACACTAATCCGAAGAGACATAAGAAGCCATAGAAACACGAGAGCTTGCATGAAAAAATGCATGGACGTGAAGGAAGCTAGAAGGAAGCTCTTCACTTGGGGTGATCGCTAGAGAGATTAATCAGCAACCTGGGTCGGAGCAGTGTTGTGGAACGAACGTGTCATTTAAATAAATAACACGATAATTCTAGATCAATCTAAAATATCTATACCTTACACCTATGTACCTATCTACCTCATACCTATATACCCACTATACACACTACTATTTTCCAACCGAGCAAGTCACGCGGAAGGGAAATGGCTTAATGGTATAATAATAGTAATAATAATGTACACATAATATATATATATATATATATATATATATATATATATAATATATGATGTATATAATAAATAGCAAATTTTCGGTAAATAATGAAAAACGGATTTTTAGTTTATAATATAAGACAATACGACGAGAAAACTTTATTTATGAAATAATTGATGACAATAATAATTTTTTTTATTATTAATTGAATGTGTATGGTCGCATCGACTGCCAGAGTCATTAGCGACTGTACTATAGGGTTAATTATCAACTGTAGGGTATCTGTGGGGTAGTATACCAAGGGACAGAAGCGAAGCTTTCCGAAAACACATCCAGCGTCGTTTCCTGCTTCGGGAATCGAACCCGCGCCATCGTGGCTGCCAAGGCTGCAGTGTTGAAACATGAGACAAGCACGATACCATCTGAGCCACGATGACTCCCTGGACAATAATAATTGTTAGGCATCGCCCAAGAACTTTAAGAACGGTTTAAATTTAGTTATTTGCAGTTAATTATATTGAAAAAAATTAACTCTATCTGGAAACATAGCCAAAGAGCTAATTTGTTAAATAGGTTTCTTTAAGTAATTGTTAAACCATAATTATATGGTAACTTAGGGTGGTTCGCATTAAAAATTGTATTTATTTTTTCACAAATAGCTAGAACGCATAACTGTTTATAAAATTTGTTTAATACATAACAAGTTACGTACTAATTTTGATTAATCCAAATCACGAACACCTTTTTTCTATTCATTGTAATAATTTAGACTAAATTCAGTCATTAAACATTTCTAATCCCACGAAATAATTTTCATCCACTTATTTGTTTATAACATATTCAATAAATTTTTAAGCTTCTACGATTCTACTTAAAAACATTTCTAAATAGTTGTGAAATTGACCCTAGATTTTTTGGAATGAATCTGAATATTTTATAACGAAAGTATTCTTCATAAGTCAAACATTTGTGCTGTCATTTTGTTTATGAAATAAAGAAGTATGGAAAACCTATTTTTTTTAAATCGGATGTAAACGATAAATGCAGATTTTTATTAATTTTCATTTATGAAAAAATATCAAATCGGATGAAAATTGTGCTCTGAAAATTAATTTGTCCACAGACTTTCTACTAGTAAACATGCTGTGTTTTTGGCTGTAATAGTATGGCCCGACGAGATCTTACTGTAAGATTTCACAACTTTCCTTCAGAAGGAGAAAATTTTGTGGATATTTCTTCAAAAATAGGAATTTTGGAGAAAGTGGATAGAAAAAAAGATTGAGAAATATTCCTAAAATTGGGAAAGAAAGTCACCCCTCGTTTGCAAGTTTGTTCCTTGCATTTTCAAAAGGACGAATATATATTACCAGGTAAGTAAATTCATATAATTTAATATAATTGTTTCAATTGGTAATAATAATGATACGTTAAATAAAGGTATAAAACATAAATGTTTAAATGTTCTATAAAAAATGTGTATAAAGAAACCAAGTTTCGTTATAAACATTAAATTATAATCACATTACAATCATATCCATTATAACCTCAAAATTGTAGTGTTTACATGTTTCAACATTATTTGACAATAAAATACGCAAGCCACGTTTTCATTTACAAAGAACATTTTATGTCTTTGCAGATGCAGCTGCTTCGAAAAGAGTGATATTTTTTAACACAATCCTACTATATTTTGCAAATTGTATGCTTTTGGAGCGCCTTCTAATGCTTTAAACGAAAACTGAACTTATAATTTAGTTGTGGTTACGTTTCACAGCTCCAATTGGCTTTGAAAAGGATTGGAGTTTTATTATTTTTCCTACCTAATCAAGGATTCTAGAACGAAGGACAGAAACGGCATTTTTAATGATACAAAATTCTCAATGCTTTTTCATGCCAGCCTTTTTATCAAGCTGATCACTAAATTAGTTATATAACTTCTGATTAGCAATTAAATCTTATGATGTATATTCTAAGGATAAAGGAAATAATAATTCAAGATCATTTACATCATAATATGTAAGACGTACATTGTACGTAAACAAACACACGTTGCATTGAAATAAGCAACACACTTACTACAATAAATTGAAACTGCAACGATGTGCTTGCATTGTTCACTTAGACCAGCTTTGCAACTGCATTCCATTTTTAATATTTTGCCATTTAAAGTGATTTCACCTTTTATTTCTTGAGGATTTTTTTTAACCCGAGGTTTGCATACAATATGCTACAAGAGCAAACAAATCGGTTACCGACATTTTCCCACAATAAATAATATGTCCCGCGTTTAAACCACCTCGATAAAATTTCTCTTCACTGGCGAAGAATTCGCAAAAACACAAATTTCAACAAGGGATAGCTTCATTTTTTAAATTATTGAAGGTTTTGTTCACACATAACACTATGTTGATATTCAAAACGACATGTCTACCTCCGCCATCTTGCGATCGAAGCATCATGAGTTCGGTCCACAATTGTTTCAGGACGTGTAAACCACACTTATACCCTCTTCTGATATTTTTTTTTAAATAAAAAAGCGCACTTTTTGGGAAACACGTTTTTAATTTTGTTCTTCACTAAATTTTCGATCAAAAAAATTTGTTTAAATTAAAAAATGTTTGAATGTATGTTAAAAAAAAGCAAATTCAGATGTGAAAAACTTGAATAGGTCAATAAGAATCCAAAATACGTCATTTAAAAAAAAAAGTTGTCCAAAAGCTCAAAGTCGAAGAAAAATATTTTGTGGGATTTTTTTCCACTACCAAACAATCATATATCCTGAATTACAGCCAAATCCCATTCCGACACGAAAATTTCCGTGATCAGATGACGTAGACTCCACCTGTAATAACCTTCCTGACGGCTGACATTTCCACCTATCCTAGCCTGATACGGTTTCAAAATATTTCTATTCATACATTTATAACTTACTTCTTTTACGTTTCGAATATTTTCTCCAAAAGCATGATGCGCAAAAGCGCTAACGGACCGCGACATATTCAACTGCGCAAGTCGGGCCGCCTGAACCGTTTACAATTGGAATGCATAATATTGCGCAATTTCCGCAACCCGCGCACTGCGCCTTTCCATTACGCTGCTGGTGTTCTTCAGGCAAGAGACGCCACCGTCTTCGGCACATGCGCAGTTGAAATAGTTGCTTACAGGGGGCGCGTCGATACAAGGCCAGCCATTGAACGTCGCTTGACCAAAATAACGCGAAGGTCGCGGTAGAGGTGGCGGCCCCTCCAGCCTTACAATAATTGTTCGTGTACGTTTCAAGGCCGTTAAGGGTAATGGTTTAGATTGCATAATAGGGGTGTCACCTCTGTTTTAGCTGGAAATTTTTTTTCCAACAACAAACTATTGGAATGTGTAATTGAACAATAAATGAAGCGATTTGATCAGGAAAACATTAATAGTATATTGTGTCACGACTCAGCAAACCACGGCTTTGACGTCCGAGGCCACTTCAAAAGAATACTGCACAACAGTGCTGAGCTACAAACATCAGTGACATGTGCCGCGCATGCGTCACTTAAAAGAAAGGAGCGAGCATGGCAGCGAGGCAGCGAGTAAAGACCTTGAGGCCGTCAAAGTATACTTTTACGGCCGAGGCTGGTAAAAATCCCCTCTCCCATCCCTCTCCGACAAAAGAACACTTTGCTTTCTATAAACGCGTACGTAACGATACGAAAACCGTCCGGTTTTGCATAAAAATTATTGTTACCTTTGTCACTACGATGTGTCAAATATTGGTCTGTCACGATATCGGAATTATCATATTTAACTCACCGTTTAGGTGCTTTTAAGCATCCGTACGGCCAGGAACACTGTAAATAATTAAAAGTTAATTGTTTTTTAATTAACTAAAATGTATTAGATATTTTTTTATGCCGACATGAGCTATTATGTCGACAAAAAAGGAGAGTTTCACGCACATCAGCTGTCACTTAAGACAGGAGGAGACGGGACGTTGGAAAGGGGTGGGGATTTGACCAGCATTATTTTTGTGACCAATCTAAGGGGTACCTTCCCGCCCCCACGAGACATTGGAAAGGGGTAGGGGTTTAATCAAAATTCTTCTTTTCTGTCGATATAATAGCTTATGCCGGCATAAAAAAAATATCTAAGTACATTTTGATTTATTGCAAAAAAAATTCAATTTTAATTATTTACAGTGTTAATAGTTCCAATCTTTCCGAACGCGGCGCTAATATTTCATGTGCAGCCTTTCCCAAGCCTGTTAACCATGCAATTTTCGACACATACGACACAAGCGCCATATACGTGAAGTAACTTAAACTTCCCGTGGTCTCGACTCGAATTTTGAAGTTGAAAACTTGAGTTTCTGCGCATGCCCAAGAAAACGATGTTCATTAGCTGTGATTTGCGCCTTCATTTCAAAAAGACAAATTACGTTTTTCAAAGTTTTTATTATATAAGAATAATTTTACACAGAAAATAAAGATTTGGAATTTATGGCAACAGAATTCCCGGATCTTACAAAGAATTCCCGGCATTTTCCCGTATTTTTCAAGGTTTTACAAAATTCCCGGCAAATTCCCGTATTTCCCGGATTTCCCGGTCGCTAGACACCCTGTTTAAAAGCACCTACACGGCTAGTTAAATATGATCATTCAGATAACGTGACAGACCCATATTTGAGACATCGTAGTAACGAAAGTAACAATAATTTAAAACTTTTCCCTTATCAAATCGCTTTATTTATTGTTCAATTAAAGATTCTAATAGTTTGTTGCCGAAAAAAAAAAATTCCAGCCAAAACAGAGGCGACGCCCCTATTCTGCAATTGCACCGGGTAATGTAAGAAAATTATAGCATTAGTTGAATTTTTTCAGATTAGTAGTAAAAAAAAGTTGCATCGCTAAAAGAAGTGCCAATAATGGCGTAAGTTCGAGGCCGAAAAGTTCTTACAGAGTAGCCACTAAAATGTAAGAAATAAATAACCCGTCATTTCCTGTATTCAAAACTAATATTACTGCAAGTTGAATCATTTAAAGTTTAAAAAAAAGATTACTTACCAGGACCAAGGAACTGGCATCCTCGAGCTCGGACCGCGGCCCATAAATTGGCACTGAGTTGTTGAGGATTTTGGTGTTGCAGAATTAGTTCGGTGACAGAGCGCTCTCCTAAACTCCTGGCGGCTCTTACGGCTCGTGCACGACCTTCGGGCTCTACTAATTGACATCCTACCAATGTCACCAGCTTCCTCTGCATCGGACGAGACACTATTCCCACTCCTGCCAATAAATAATTATCTGATAAGATAATATATATGATAAGAATATATATATATATATATATATATATATATATATATATATATATTCGGTTTCAATTCCTTTGGAATAGAACCGAAGGGCCTATGCCAAAGCCACCTGCTGAATATGGTTACAATAATAATTAATAAGCAGTCGCGGACAATTGTCCAGGGATGGTCCCGAAGGAATAACCCCCCTAAGCGAAAGCGTAAGAACCGTGCCGAAAGCTGAACGGCACCTGGGTGAGGTGTTTATAACGGTGACCCTGGGATACCGGGCGACCTCTCAGAGTATCAGCCTTATCCTTGCACGCGGGGCTCTACATGGATGGACGAACCCTTTCCCTAGCTGCTCGTGGGAACAACAATGAAACCAACAAACCACCAAAATGTTGTCGATGCGGTTCAAAACGATCGAACGCGCAGAGCACCCGACAATGGGTTGGGAAGCAATGCCGACCATCCTAGAGTTCGGGGTGCTAAATATAATTTAGATGGAAACACGACGACGAACCGGCGCAACGCCCACATTGAGTGGACGGATCAACTTAAGAATGACGTGCTAGACTGCTACGATGACAGCATTATCCCTGTTCGCGGAGGATTTATGGCGCGTATGCACACTCTGTGGTGCCAGAAACACCCAGAGCTTCAGCACGTTTCGCATCAGTCTTTGCGAAATCCAGCCGACTACCTCCGGAAAAATGGTTATGTACGCGGAGCGCTTCCCCAACCGCTGCTTGATCAAGCAGCAGCCGAAGATGAAGCGACATTAAGATCAACCGCAGAAAGTAGGCACCTTCTGAAAGAGGATTGCAATTTCAATACAAGAAGGAACACCTACATCCAAGTTCCTCTTAAGCCCCAAGATCTGGCTGAAATGGATGCCTCCCTTCGTGGAGATATCTCGCAAGAGTTCGACCTCTGGACCATGAATTGCTCAGTTTATGGTGCTGCGAGAACTTTGGCTGATTCAAATAGAAGGCTAAAACCGACGATGGATCAAAAGACCCAAAGACGCTTGCATCAACTGAACAAGAAAATTGGATGGGCAAGACAGAATGCGTCCCGTGTTCAATGAGTGATTAACTATTTAACATCTGTTAGATCGTTTACGGAAAGAGTTCGAAAGTTCGCCCAAGAACTAAGGAACTTGAATCACACACTAAACAAGTCAAAGCTGCTGACAATCAAGCAGTATATTGTTGACAAAATACGGCTGTTATCTGACGCAAGGAGGAGAATACAGAAGAGGGAGAGATGGATCAGGGAGAATCAACAGTTTCTCGCTGACCCATCGCGCCTCTTCAGCGATCTCCCTGTTTCTGTAAAAAATCCACCCAAGCCCAAGGAGGAATGTCCATCAGTCACTGCCGAAGAGGTGCAAAAAGCACTTAGAGGCACGAAGAACTTTTCCGGTGCTGGGCCAGATTGTATCCAGAACTTTTGGTGGAAGAAGTTTACTTTTCTACATCAACATCTGGCCCGCATATTCACCTCATATTTAAAGTCGGAGACGCCCATTCCACAGTGGCTGGTGTTGGGACGCACTATACTCCTGCCGAAAAAAGACAATTTGTCCAACCCAGAGAATTACAGGCCAATAACTTGTTTGAACACACTGTATAAGATCTTTACAGCTGTCCTAAACAACAGGATTGTTCGACGAATTGAGCCTGTATGGCGAGAGATGTACGAACAACGTGGCTCGAAAAAAGGTGTAGCAGGCTGTCGAGAGAACCTGATAATTAACAGGTGTGTCTGTAAAGACGCTGCAGCCCATCAGCGCGTCCTGTCAATGGCCTGGATTGACTACCGGAAAGCTTTAGATTTAACCTCTCATAGACTTATCATCTGTCTGTTGGAAAGCTTGAAGGTACATCCACACATAGTGAGATGCATAGAGAGATTGATGCCTCTTTGGAAAAATAGATTTACTATCTCATCTAGAAATTATCGTCTGATAACGAACAACATCATCTTCCAGAGGGGCGTCTTTCAAGGTGATACCATGAGCCCTTTGCTTTTTTTCATCGAACTACTGCCTCTATCTCTCGCACTACGAATTTCTCCTGGATACCTCTGTGGCGACACTAATCAGCGCGAGCATAAGGTCACTCATGTATTTTATATGGATGACATATATGATATGGATTATTTTTGCATGCCAGGACGGTGTCATTTCCACCTTAGCAAACCGTGCCCGCATTTTATGTCAAGAAGTTCCCAGTGATAGGTGCAGAGCGTGTCATGCACACGCTGAGTACCTAGAACACATACTATCTAGGTGTCCGGCCCACGCAGGAACGACGTACATCTATAGACATAATGCGGCCCTAAGAGTACTTTATTACCATCTTTGTCGCTCTTACTGTGTTGGTCGCGACCCTGCCCTACCGAACGCTCCAAGGGATATAGAGTCAATTGTCCGAAACGAGAAACGAACTATATTCGTGATCGAATTCTCGGCTCCGTCCGAACACAACATCACTGCAAAGGAGAAAGAATAGGAGGAGAGGTATCAAGACCTTAAGAGAGAGCTGCAACGACTGTACCCAAAGTATTCGGTGCGAGTAATTGTCCTTGTGATTGGTGCTCTCGGTGGGGCGAAACTATCACTGGTTCGTAACCTTAAAGCCATACCCGCGTGCAAAAAATATGCCAAGGCACTAGCGAGATGGATGCAGAAAGCTGTCATCCTTGGGTCGCTTCGTATCCTCAAGACACATGAGGGTTTCGCCGGCCTGTCGTTGTGACTTCGTCGTGCCCTATGACCACCCATCTCACTGTTGTTAGACGTGGCCATAGGTATGATTTACCGCGGTTCTACTGGGGGCTATTGACATTTTTTAGATGGCGGTTGCTCTTATGGGACCCTGAGGTGGTTGTTTAACTATTTATATATGTGACGTGCGCCGAAGAAAAGGGGCTTACTCTGGAAAGCGAGATTTTTCAGGACGAGCGGTCGAAGTCGACCCGATAGGCGCGACTTTTAGGAGAGAGGGAAGACTAAGGAAATCTTCCCTCTCCACTTGCCATAACATTCTCACGCATGTAGCGGCGCTGCTGACGGACGGGGTATAGATGAGACGCGGAGATGTAGTGGTGAGTGGTGGGAGATGTTTCACCGGATCTCGAGCTCTCGAGCGAAAGCACGATTTCTCGGGTACCTATCAACTCAATTATTAGCAATAATAACGCTCGGAATTTCTTTTCGATGGTTTCATTAAAAAGAACAACTCAAAAACTATCGAAAGGTGTAAAAACCTCGATTTCGATTTTTTCAGAGTAAGCCCCCTTTCTTCGGCGCACGTCACACACACACACACACACACACATATATAAACTGTCAATTGGCGTAAGAAAATGAAAATCGATTTTTTACGCATCAGGTCCCTTTCTTCGCGGACGGTCACACACACACACACACACACACACACACACACAATCCGGATAAAACTGAGTGTTAAATCACTTTGAATTACGAAGTACATGAATCATAAAGAATACAAATGATTAATTACCGTTGCTGGAGTTTGGAGTACCCTGACATGGTTTCAGATGAAGCGCAAGTTCCTCGATGCAACGCTTAGCTACCAAATAATGGTCGAGCTCTTCGGGTGGTAATAGTTTTTGATAATTCGCCGAACCATTGTTTGGAACCGGATTTGCCACTAATTGCAGTAAGGCTTCATTTACCGGTAAAATTTCGATTTCCGTGTTAATAGCACTCTGAAAGAAGACAAGATTATATCGCCTGACTTTATCATATAAAATGGAGGGTCGTTTCAAGCTTTATGAGGCAAAAGAAGTCATTTCATGTCAATTCGCTGGAACCCAGGAACGTAATCAATGAAACATCGAGTGTGATATTAGAACAGTAAAAAAGCAGAATAAATACCTGTGAAATTCTACATGAAGTAGGTACTTCATCGAACTGGAAGACCTTACAGAATAATACTAATGGTGCTTATGTACTGCTAGTGATAAATTTACTATTGAAAATAAACATTGTAATTCTTAGAAAAAGTCCTAAATATACAACTCAGAAGTTGGGACTTTTTACCAGAATTCTTATAATGTTTTTTAAACCAATAGTGATTTGGTTGATAGCAATCAAAGACCGATGATATTGTTTCGTAAGGGATGATTGGTCAGACTCAAAAATCTTATAATATGACCAGATGATTAAAATAATGTCCTTGTCAAGTCAATAATTTATTTATTATTCATAGTCACTTGTGCACAGTATTGCAATTGATACTGATAATGGATTTTTGTGAAATAAGTGAATGTCACTTGCATTTGTCATTTGTCGTTTGCAGTGAAAGCATCATTACGTACCTGGTCAAACGGACATTGTTTACGATGTAAATTTGCAAGGCACGTGCGGCATATTGTGTGGCCACATCCTAAAGATATGGGTCCACGTATAGCCACATCGAAATCATGACAGCAAACTGGACAAGAAAGAAATTCAGTCCACTGAGGTGCCTGTATTGGCATTCTATAAAAAATACAACAGTGAGATGTATAGTTTATGTGACATCTTGCCTTTGTTGTATAAAATATGTCACACTTTCCATCCGTAAATCAATACACTAACATAACTTAATTTTTCGGGAAAGAAATTATACCAAAAATTGCAAAACGTTGAAAAGCGAATAAACTTATTGATAAGTTTTCAACTTCAACAAAGTTATTCGCTTTTTGGGATATAATAATTTGCTGCGAATTTTCAAACCGAAATTATTCCAAGAATATCATTTTTGACTTGTGGCTAAGCATATTATGATCTTTCGTTCTAAATAAGTGTTCTAAATACAGTCGAAGCTATCAATAAGGCCGCTTCCCCTCATCCTTGCTCGCCGAGAAACTTCCCGCGCTCTCACGCTGACTTCGAAATTCCAGTCAGCCGCTAACAATAGTGCCGCCGTAGAAATCGCAATTTTTATGGTTTTTAGGAGAGTTTTTTTATATTATCCAAATATATCGAATATTAATTGTGTATTAATTGCGTAAATATAAACAAATAGCTGATATATTTGGAAAATATAAAAACAACCTCCTAAAAAACATAAAAATTGCCGTTTCTACGGCGGAGCTATTCGTAACGGCTGACTAGAATTTCGAAGTCAGCGTGAGAGTGGGGGAAGCGTCTCGATGAGCTCGAGGAAGGATTAGGGGAAGCGGTCTTATTGGTAGCGGCCTTATTGATAGCTTCGACTGTAAATCCAAAGTCTGAAACATGCAACAGAGGGTCTCAAGACTACTGCTGACATTCATCTTTAAAGAATAATACTCATTTCGACTTAAAGAAGTCTGCTTGATAAAATTGTTTACAAAGTAATGCAGTTTAGTTTTTATTTTAATGGCTTTGGATAACATTATTCTATGTGTAGACAATTCAAACAATTGCAAAGCTAAAGACAAATGCGAAATTAAAATAAGACGCTTTAGACTCCTTGGAGAGACTTAAGATAAACAAGGAAATGCTTGTGTAAACACTACTTATATCAGTGATTAACACATCATTTATTCAACATATTTGAGGTTGCTATGTAAAGAAAATATTAAATATCTGCTAGTGAATCATGTCTTATTGTTAGTAGAGATGTATGTCTTCCTTTCATCACTCGATATCAGACATTCCTACTTCAAAAAAAATTTTTTTTTTTCATTCTGTCAAATACCTTTTCTTCATTACACAAACGAATTATATCGTATAATAATTGTATACTGCTCTTTTGTATGTATGTATTTTTTACTTGAAAATGCCTATGAAAAGTTATAAATAAAACATTCTTATTCACGTAAGAACATTCAAGTTCAAATTAAAAACTTTCATATAAAATAATACCATGGTAACAAAATTACACTTCGAATTTCGGTGTACAGTGTACACCTTATACATAATTTTAAATGTTATCCATACGGAAACCTTGAAAAGATATTAACATGCTTCGAATTGAGCTATTTCAAATTTAACACGTATAAAATAGAAGAATTCAAACTGAAGTGTTTTAATAAAGCGAGAAAAATTGTGATCTGTCAATCTAAAGCGCTCTAAATAGACAATTTTCATTAGGTAACTTCAAAAACGTAGAAATGAATGCGCGGGGTTTTCCTCCCATTACGATAAATATGTCTGTCCCCTGTCGCGTCACATAGCAAGAGACCGAGAACCAGTTGCGTCTTTTCTTCCAAGAAAAAACACATAAAGTTCGAATTAGTGCGAATTCGCAGCAGCGTGCGCCTAAAAAATGTTCAATTTTAACTTTAATACAATGAAATCTTGTTTTTATTAAAGTAAACGTCTCATCTTTAATTTATTTCTGTTGAGGCATGGAGAAATGGAATAAAAAAAATAAAAAAATGATACTATCAAAAATTGAAGTTTACGAAAGACGGTGAAACCTTTTCGAAATTTGAATAGGGGAGACCACCCTACAGTAGATAGGGAAAAAATCAACAGCATTTAACTGCATCAGTTTCCAAAATTAAAGAAAGATGATCATTGTTAAATAAAGCTTACATATTTAATTAAGTATTCTTATAGAAAAAAATATCACGAAATTAATCAATTAGCTGTATTAAACTTTTTTATTAGACCTGATCAATGGTACGATTTTGACACCTTTGTCCATCAATAGATAATCGTTTCTGGTATTGCTCCTGGGCAAGTTAGAATACTCAATTCTGGATAATTATAATTTATTATTAGTATACTTACAATTAAAATCAATTCATTGAGTAAATAATACTTGAAACTACGATAATTTTACAAAAAACGCAAAAGTTTAAATTATTGACATTTTTTTATCTCTGATATTTCGTAAGGTTGGTGCGATTGGTACAAGATGTTTAATCTTCATACAATTTAACCTGACTTGCGATGACAGAAAATGTAATATTCAATGAAATGTCCTTAAATATTTAGAAATATTGAAGAAAAAACACTTTGTATTTATAAATATTGTTCATTAAACTTCAAGCTTTGATTCTAATGTATTAACATGTCATGAAAATGTTTCATTAAGTTAAAAAGTATGAATAAAGAATAGGTGAAATTTTTTTTTCAGGTTAAAAATAAATTTTTTGCTCTCACGCATTAATTAATTATGAAATTTCAATAAAAGTTCGTCAGAGGATATAGTATCCTTGCTGAAACGTTATACTAACAAAAGTAATGAACATTTGTTGTCAGTTTTCCAGTTAATTAAGATTATCTACTGTAAATCATTATCTACTGTAGGGAGGTTTCCCCTATCTCTAATCGGTTTTACATACAATGTTACATAGGAAAGTATATCCACCTTTTAAATTATCTATAATTTTCAAGGAGATTGCGAGCTTTAAAAACGGAAAATCCCGATTCGAACCAATGAGCCTGCGGGAAAGGAGTGTGCCTTCTACGGGTTAAAATGGAAACTTCTACAAGTGAACAATTTTTATCCAAATTTTCTAACTAAAAAAATGTTTCAAATTAAAAACATCCACATTCAACGCTCAAAATTGTACCTTAATATCTTTTAAACTTTCAATTATTGAAATGAGCATTCGAAACTGAACTAAATATATCAAAGCAATAAAGAATCCACAATTTTCAATTTGTAACAGTCAAAATAGAAAAAATTTCAAATTGAAACTTTCAAAATGAAAGAATATTCAGATGTATGCATTATAAAAATTGAGTAATTATAAATTGAACAAATCAAAAATTTGAAAATTCATAATTTTGTAATTAGAATTTTTAAAGTTGAGAATGTTTTTCGGAAACATTGATTATTCCAACCTATAACCACTTAAAAGTAAACAAAGTTTAATTCTAAGTCTAAATAACTGGATAAGTTAAATTAAATGATTAATAGTTTTAAATGTGAAGCCATCAGAATTCCACAATTTTTCAATACGAATCAAGATCGACGAGATATAAATTTAAAAATCTCAATTTCAAACACTAAATATTTAATTTCAAGCCAAAAACGTCTAAAGTTGTAAAACTTTTAACTATTTTAAAAACACTGCTTTTCAGATTCGGATTAGTTATCAATCCACTTATGTGTAGAATACACGTCTGCTCAAAACAATACAAAGAAAAATGTGGCTTGAATTATAAAATGTGTGCATTGATTTCTAATGGCTTTTATTATGATTATCGACGTTATATAATGTCCTGTTTGGAATAAAAAATACCCTGAAAAAAAATGTCTGTACTAATTTTGAAAATTGATACCGAATTTTTATTTTTAAGCGGTTGAAATTCATTTTAAATATTTGCAGCAGATCAAAAATGTGTATGCAACTATATACTAAAGAGAAAGTCGAAAGTTTCATAAAACTAATGAAGCTATACGAAGTATTCAAACATAATAATCATGATTCCATCATTAATTAATCGATAAATTATAAAGTTCGATTCATTTCAATATATCAATTGTAAGATAGTTTCATTCGTGAATTAGTCAATGATTTTAATTAAATTTAAAAAGTGTCAAATAATATTATTATTAAATATTAAAGGGCTTTAACGATGCAAGACTTCTTGGTGATTTCTTAAATACTCTCCAAGTGCAAAATAGGATTTAAAATTTGTAAACGTTTAGTAATATTACCGTAGTAAAGCCTGTTGTGGAACAAATAATACACGAGGGTGCATTGTCAAACTGGCTTCAATTTTTATTTCTGGTGAAACGACAATTCGATCAATGAAGTATGGTGATTATTACATGTAGTATTGTACAATATATAACTACATGCAACATTTCTAAAACAGTTACAAATCAGTTGTTTACTATATTTTGTTTTAAGCACAAAAGTTTGGACCTTATTTGCAGAGAATTATTCTAGCACATCATTTAAAATAAGGTTATCGCTTTCAAAATAAATGTTCTTTTCTAGAATTGAGGTCACGACGAAAACAAGTGAGTTTTCCTCCGTGTGATGTCGAAACTTTGTGACAAATTTGACTGCACATACATAACAACAAAATCGATAGATCAGCCTTTTTAGTACTCGAATTTTCGCGACAAAAGTAGCAATATTTACCTTACAGCACAATATGCTGTAATGCGTTTCGAGTACGTTGCCTACATTTTGTAGACAGTAATCAATATCATCAAAAAGAGAAGCGCAGATCATGCCGACGAGAGTTTTACCGAAAAAAGTGCAAAACGAGAGAAGGCGAAATTTTCTTGGAAAACCATAATTCAGGAATACGTCGCAAGCTATCCACGTTGCGTTCAATTAGATTCATCGTTTTGATGAAAAAGAAACCTTAGATCACAACGCGAAGTACCGATCAAAAAGTTTTTTTTAGCGATTGCGAGGTCCACTTGACACAAACAGACAAAACGATCATGTAACTTTGATTAGTCTCCTCTTTTTTAACTAAATTTCAATGCTGTCATGTGTTCTTATTTTCACTTTTTTTACACTTTCGATTCCAACATCGTGCCACGAAATGCGATCTTTCGCGACTCGAATTAAAGAGCGGAAAGAGAAGCAGATTTTTTTGCTTACCTCGTGATTACGTTCAGAAAACATCACTTAAATTAACAAATCACATCTCCTGTAATTCTATCATCGACATGTGAATTGTGCGCGAACATCAGTAAGCACAGATAATAAGATGAACTTGACATGCTCTTTTCAATTTTTTTCTTCACATTAGTCACTTCTCCCCATTCTTCAGTCTTCACGAACAGTACGTACTATATGGTACTGCCTACATAAGATTATACGGACAAAAACAATCTAGAAGTATCTGTATTTTCCACCAATCCGATAGGTGGCGACACTTATAAGGACTATAAGTGCATTTATACCTCTATACGTCCGACCGGTGCAGGCAGAAAAGTCATAAGAGTAAGAGCGATAGAGAGTACTCTTTGTCCAATTTCCGCTCTCTATCTCTTTTACTCTTATGGACTTTCTGCCCGCACTGTTCGGACGGAGGCTCTTTCACATGATTGCAGATCCGCAACTTGCGGACTTGCGCAAGTCATGTGTTATGAAAATTAGAGATGGGACCTTAGGATGGACTCACATGGCAGATAAAGCAGAAACTCATGAGTGAAAGAGACGGACAGATGTATCCGTCTCTTTCACTCTCATGAGTTTCTGCTTAATGGTCCATTTATACCTCGTTTGCATGCAGGCGGAAAATGTATCTTACTCTCACTCTACCACGTGACGACGCCATGCATTTATCTCATTCTAGATTTTTCTCTGTCCGTAAAGATTTTCCGGTTTGGTGGAAAATCTAGTGTGGGATGAATGCATCACATCTTCACGTCGTCGAGTGAGAGGAAGAGAGTTTTTAGTGTTTTTACCACGGATTAGTATAAGGAGACTCCACTCCCGGAAAATTTAGACGCGTGGATTGATGGATCGTAGAGGGAAGATATAGGTATAGAGGCGACAATGCAAATTGAGCAGCTTGAAGCACGCTAAGGGGAGCGAGACGGCAGGGGAAGGCTTAGTTAGGGAACCAGCAACGCGGAGTCGCTAGTGCCACGAACCAGTGCTTTACGCTTTACGTGTGTGAGTGGGGTAGGTTAAGAGAGTGTGCCGTGTACATGAGTCGAACTGCAAAAAATGTAGAACCCTTATACCTGGACTGGTCTTTCCGAACTATATTCTGGCTATTAACTTTCTTCCAATATTTTCGTGAATGGAAATATCCACCGATACGTTTTTCATTTGAAACTTTGTATTTTAATATTTCAAGTTAAAATTGAAAAAAAGAACTTTTTTTTTTAAACGAACCCATTAGAAATTGTTTGATTCGCCCATACGAATAATTCTTTTTTTAGAATGATTAATTACAATAGTCATTATTATTACAATATGTGAGCATTTATTGAATATTATTTGCTTTTAAATTGTAATCATAACCAACACATGAACTTATTAATAAATACACAAAGAAAAATGTACAAGTAATATCCTTCGCACACAATAATTATTTTCTTAGAATTATAATAAAATGTATGAGAATTTTTTACATTATTTGATTTTGTACTTATACATTCGCAACTCTCATACTTATCTTTCTGCACTCTTAGAAAAAATCAGGATAATGTAGGTAAAACTTTTTTTTGAAACTTATAAATAAAAAAACATTTTATCATTATCGTAGGTACAGTTGAGGTCTTGAATCCAATAACTCACCCGACTCTCGTACTATTTTCAAAGTACATATTTCAGTCAACTTTTGATGAATTTATCTAAAATATTCCAGGTATTTTCTTTGAACTATATAGAAAAACTTTCTTGCTGGAGGTTGTTTTTAGTCTGAAGTGGCCTCGATACTTTTTGTCTCCGAAAGTAGGAAAATGTGGTTACCGACTGGCCTTAATTTTCAATTGGATATTATTAAACAAAAGATCATTTTCAACTTTTTATTATTTTGCAGGCATTCGCTGAGTATACTTTGTATGTGTACTCAATTTCAAACAGTTTCAATAAAATTTGTACAAGTTCTGATGATTTATGTTGTAATCACTTATTGAATATTATGAAAAAAAAGTTCTCTTCAGTCTTTAATTTTTATTCTTAAAACTAATTTTAGGACATAAGGATTCTAAATATGCCTTGTCAAAATATAGAAGCCTATATCTAAAAAATTAATTTTGTGAATTTGAAAATTTCCATTCCTCGAGACCCGGGGTAACGCTTTTAGCGTTTTCGAGCTTTCGGCGAGTTTGAATTCGAGAGCTCAAGTGCAGAAATTGTTTCATTCAAACACTTTACAAAAATTAAAATTGCGATTCTCGCACAACTTTCAAAAACATTAAAAGTATAACAATAACAAAATCCTATAATATTAAATAACGAACTAATAAACAAGAAATACATTTCTTCTCTTACTTCTCCAGTAAAATATGATATACTTGAAGGTTTCAACTTTTAAAATTATTTGTATAATTTGGACGTATTTATTCGACAAAATTGATATTTATTAACCTACACGTGGAAAGAAGAATATTCTCCAACAGTGCGGGCTCTTGCAATTCTAACATTGTTAATGTAAGGGGAAAAAGTAGACATATAATGCCCCATTACGGGAATTTTCCGATTAATAATGATTGTGAAGTAATTAATTTCTTCACGTAATTTATACACGGCTCCTGAGTAGAAGAATAGATATTTTTACCAAAATAAAAAAAAATCATATTTCCTATACTTTTAACAATAGGGTAACAAAAGTTTCAATTGCGTTATGTAAAAAATGGTTGCTTTTTCTAAATCTTTTATTGAAAAAAAGTTCAGAACTGAAAAAGGAGAGAATATTCTTATCTCTTAAGACTGCAAGATATAACGATCTGCTTTATAAATATTTGATTGTTTCCAAAAATAATATATGTAGATAGTAAAAAATCGACATACTTCAGACCAAAAGTCGATTTAGATGTTAAAAATCCTTTATGTTTCGAAAAAATGAGTCGTTTTCCTCTTCAGGACGTAGATTAAATTTCAAAGTTCGTCAATTCATCTTAGTATTATTATAAAATCCTCTTCCTCGTCTTATCACTTGTGGAGCTTGATTTTTTCCATGAATTTTTGTTTAATTCTTTTAAAAACTTAAATTTGTTTAAAAAACTTATAAATTTATACTTTTTAAAATTTTAATAATTTATTTGACTTATTTGAAGAGTCTTAAACAAATTAAAGTTTTTAACAGAATTAAACAAAAATTCATGGAAAAAATGAAGCTCCACAAGTGATAAGATGAGGAAGAGGATTTTATAATAATACTAAGATGAATTGACGAACTTTGAAATTTAATCTACGTCCTGAAGAGGAAAACGACTCATGTTTTCGAAACGTTGGCAGAAATAAAGGATTTTTAACATCTAAGTCTACTTTTGGTCTGAAGTATGTCAATCTTTTACCATCTACATATATTATTTTTATAAACTTATATTACTCAGACAAACAACATCGCTTTAACACCGTTACTAATCTAACTAAGATTATGTTTTTGACATAATTTTATCATATCTTGATTGTTTCCATATAATTTACATGTGAAAAGTATTGAAAATAACGCACATTCCATTTTCATACCTGCAAAGTTCTGAAATTCTGACAAAGATGTATATGAAAAAAAAATTTATTAACAACCCTCCCGTTTATTTTGTAATCCAAAATTTACTATTGCAGAGTGGCAAGGAAGGTTTGAAGCACCCTACATATATAAAGGCCAATTGCAGTGTATCAACATTACCACTAAAAACAATGACTTTCCGTCTAAGAAACTCTCGTCATATTAGTCCAGGCATCTAATAATTATTCAACGCGTTTGTTTTCTATAGCGTTTCACTGAGAATTTCAATAGTATGAGAAATTTAAATTTTCCAAACATGACGACGACGCTTCCCGAAAATATTTTAAAACAATTTTCCAAAAACCGTGTTTTCGTAGACTACTTTCGTAAACTTTAGAAAATTCTGGAAAAGTTAAGAAAAAAGAAAAAATGTCTTTCAATAATAGGCGCAGAGTTGTATGTCTGCAAAGAACCCCGATTTTTTCCAAAAAGAAGGCTAAAACCCCCAATTCTGAAGTTAATATTCATACTTCAGAAGCTGTCAATTTTACGAAAAAATATTCTCCATTTTAATTAAAGTGTACGCAATTTCGAGTAATTCTAAAACAAAATAATGACCAAACCTCAATGTGTCATAAGCAATGGCCTCCCAAACTTGACCACTATTGACGACATTCACGTATTCTTTAAAGCAAATTACTCGTGTTCACTTTTTTCGAAATACTTTTTTTGTGGGCAAATCTATGTTAATGATGACAGAGAAAAAAATGTCATGTAGGATGTGTAAATGTAAAAAAAAACTTCCAGCCTTCATAGATCAAGAGTTAGGACTCTTCAAAAGAACACATTTTTTGCTATTTTTAACCAGAAAAAGATTTTTTGAATAGCTCATTTGATGAATATCCTACGGAAAACGAAGTAACAAACCGTTCCAGTTGAAAATAAATTTTTTGGTACAAGATGCCTGGACTATATTAAAATTTTAAATATGACGGAATTTTTTTAAACGTCGCTTATTTTAGGCATCTTCTGCATTTTCCTGCTGTCTTTTGGCTCTTTTTTCTCTTTTAAGAGCGTGAATATATTCCCATTTTAAGCCACGCGAAATTCTGGAAACGAGCAACTTCCGAAGTAAGAAAAGTCTGTGATCTTTACACTTGTCATTGTACCAGTCAGGGAACTTCTTATTAGTTTCTTTCATGATAAATTCTTGCAATTATTTCACTAATCCGTATTTAGTCCGAAAAGATGAATAATTTGTTTGCCACAAATTTCAACTGAATTCACAGAATTTTGTGTACATTTCGGAAGCTGCTGTTAAATTTCCCATTGAGAACTCATCGTGTACGCCTACTGCTGTTGGAAAAGCTTCATAAAATTGTAAAATTTGATGCTGAAATACCGCTTGATTCGTGCTACATTTTAAAAACTTGAGACATCTTCTGCAATTTTTAAATTTTTGGAGAGCAGCGCGCACAGTCAACCCGGCAAAATAGTATAAAGCATTGTCCCCTAACGTTAAGTCAGAACTGGAAAGGTTATCAATGTCCATTATATTTTCGTCCCTGTTTATGTAGTCGATAGTTCGTTCGTTCTGTACATTGCTATCATTGTCCGTCTTTTTATTTTCATTAAAATTTTCATTGATATTTCCGTCGTCTTTTTTAGTATCGTCTGTGATTGTCAAAACGTAAGTTTCTAGCTGCTTCTAACTTTAAAGTGGGACAAAATTGTTGAAACAAATCAAAATTGTTTAAATAATTACCAAACATCCTTCAAAAATGTATTGCTTTCAACATTCTTTAATTGTCCCATTATTTTCAGAAAATAATGACTTTTTACGATTTTAGGGAGAAAAAATTGTTTAAACAAATACTAATTGTTTAAACAATTAAAAATTTTTTTAAATATACTTCAAAACTCGTCACTTATCGATTGAAGATAATTAATGTTGAAATTTTTTTTTAAATACCGTCTTTAGCATGAATTTTATAGAAAACTGCTATTTTGCATTTTTTGGGGCATTTTCTGGGCACAATTAAAGGGGTTCAGGTGTATCAAAATTAAAAGCTATTGGGTGGAAATTATTCCTTTATTACTCCTCAAGAGGCGACAATAATTTAATTGAGAAAAAATGTATAACAAGTACTTCTTTTTTCCATTTTTTTGAAAATCGAGCTTTTCCCGTTTAAAACCCCATGTTAATTTCAAATGCCCGGGGGCACGGGTTAACGTTGTGGAAAAAAAAATTACGGAATTTCTTTTTCCGGAAAACAAACAAAATAGGGCGGTTTTATCACCGAAAATCGAAAGTCGAATTTTTGGACCACCCTAATGATATACATTTGAAAATTCAATTTTAATGAAATACATATTTGGCAAATATTCAAAATCGACGAGATTATTAGCAGCAGCTCTTGGTTACGGTGAAAAACTGGCAAGTAACAATTTCTTTCACTTGTCACGCTAAGCCCATGCTAAGCCTATCTTCCTTCTACGCTTGTAGAGGCGGAGAGGGGTAGAGGGAACGGTTGCGTGGCTGGTTCGCGATACTAGCGCCCACCGCATCGCTGGTTCCCTAACTAAGCCTACTCCCGCCGTCTCATTCCCCGCGCCAATGTTCTAAGCTTGGTGGGCATTGTCGCCTCTATACCTATCTTCCCTCTACGCTTGGACGAAACGGAGCTCTCAAGCAGAGATGGGTTGTGACATGTCACTCGAGGTTTTCTACGTATAATACATAAACGACGTAATATACGTAGAAAATTGTAGAAAACTATGTATAATACATATCAAAGATATCGGACGTAATTTACGCGTGCGTGACTGCATTTGGCAGATTTGAATAATTGACATAACCTCTTATAAAGCTGTTCAATCTATTTAATTTGAATTTTGAGAGAAAAATGTTAAGAACAAGTAGAATAAAAACTTTTCAGGGGGGAATACCGTGGGAAAAAATTAACTTGGAGCGCCAGAAGTTGGAGAGTAAAAATGTTGCGAAGTGTTTACTTTGTCAAAAAGTTGTCAAAAACACAGGTTATAATCTTGGCAGCCATCGCATCGATTATAATGAAAGGCAGTGTTGTTGTGGTACTTTATGGGTTATGCTTTTTGGCAGAAGGATTTCCAAAAATTTTGAAAATTCTGGGCGTGACGCCATTTTGAAATTTGGGGTGGTTTTTTTTTTAAATTGTAATATTTCCGACAATTTTTTTCGGATTTTAATGAAACTTATAGGCACTTTGTAAAACAAGATGCTGTTTTATATAAAATATGGAACAAGAAAAAATTTCAAAATTTTCACAAAAAAAACTCAAAAAAATTTTTTGATTTCATTTTTGACAAATTTCGCTATTTTTGATTTTTGATTTTTTTTTAGAATAATATTCCTTGTTCTTTTATCTTTCATTTCAAAAAAAAACTTGACGGACACTCATCTGGTTCGCGAGTTATGAATATTTAAAGAACGACATTCCAGTCGAATGCTTGAGCTACGCAGCAGCTAGGCGGGTAGTGCAGACATTGTCATTACACAATGTACCGTTGTAACGCTGCAGTCTCAAGCATTCCTGTTTACTTAGTTATTTTTCTCTCTTGCTTAGAATATTTTCGCTTAGGAGCAGATTTTTGTATCTGAAATATTTTCGATGTTGTGTCAGGAGCAGCAGAATATATTGCGCAACGGATTTGATGGCTATTGATCGGTATGAAGGAATGAAATCCTCTCGTACCATCAATTGTCTGAGCTTTCAGAAAACGATCGTCAAGGAATTTCGCATGATTTCCATATTCGCTTGTGGCACAAAAAATGAATTTCACTTTTGGCATAGCGCTGATGGCCCAATCGAACAACAAGGATGCCGTCGTAATCTGATTATCTAGTGGTCTTCGCAGACTCGCTGCTGTAGCTTCGCGCTTTAGTGTTCCAGATAATCCGTCACAAGGCCCTTTTCCATGAGAAGTGGCATAAAAATGCCATTCTCCTTTGATTTTGAAGTCTTCTTTGAAGAACGCAAGATTAAGAAAATTAAATTTATTCTTATATTGCGAACCAGCTCCATCGGTGAAATGTATTAACTTTTCTACGTGATATCGACTTTTTAGTTCTGTGATTACTTTCTTTGAAAACAAATTAACGGCAGTTGCATCGTGGTGAAGGCAATCCGAAATAATCATGAAACTGTCGTGCACTACTTCCCCATTTTCTTTATGGTAAACAACAGAGGGGTGGATCGTTACTTGTGTCTGACACCAGTACTGATTTTGGATGGCGTCCTGAATTACATTAGTAAAATTTTCACCAAAATCGCCTAAAACCAAAAACACTCCTGCTTGAAGGGATTGTTTGGTATCATCAATATAATTACTTTGAACCTTCGCTAGGAAATCATGTTTCAACAGATCAGGTAAATCTTTTGTAATTACATGAACGTATTCGTCGCCGGAGTTTACAATAGTTTCTAACATTGAGCGATCTGTGTTTGTCCATCGTTTGTACGTGACATTATCAATGCAATTTTTGTCAAATAATTCATGTAACTTTTCTGTTACTATTATTATACCAGGGCAATTTTTGCAATAATTTAAAAAGCAATCAGGTTTTGGGTTCTCGCATACCATGGTGCCTAAAATGTCTTTATACGATCCGAGAAAATCATTTCCAGGTTGTGCATCTGCAAGCTCTTTCAGTCGTGCTCCAGCTATCATCAGTTTCATATTTTGATGAATTTTACACACACAAACTGAATGTGTTCCATCACCGCCCGCCAGAATGCATTCCTTTGGTCTTAATCCCGCGAATTTGGAAAACCCAACCTTACAGTCAGGATATCTCTCTTTATAAGCTACGTATAACTCCTTCAAATTTCCCAAGAGTAGTCGTTTCTGTTCATGTACTCGAACTCCATTCTTCTTTACTGACACATAATCATTTTTTCCAGGCATTTGCCGACTAAAATCGCTGTGGCGATGAAAATTATGAACAAGCGTTTCTGCCTCTTCAGATAGTCTTTTTCCAAGTTTAGGATTAGGAGATGAACCGATTCCATGTTCGGTGTGAATGACTTTTGCCAAACGAGCCATATTATAAGGAACACTAAACGTGTGTTGTATACGCCGAAGTTCCCAACTTCTTGGCAACATCGTTAAGAACTGAACTTTTTCTGATTTTTTTGTTGTTTCAGAGATTTTTTCTTTCAACTCCTCAACGAGTTCATTTATTTCATTCTCGTTTTTGTTTACAACTTCAAATATTTTCTGCAGCTCAAAGTCTATAGCTTCCCTTATTTCTTGTACCTTTCGTTTTTGGGCTTTTATTGATCTTCGATCCTTCCGATTTTCAATTGGGGGAATTTGCAAAATTTCAAGTATTTTGTTGAGCTTTATTATTAATTTTTCATCCTCGGAATTCAGATACAAGTCTTCCACTTCTCCAGAAACCACGCCTTCTACTTCATTTTCTGATTCATTGCTGAGGTAATTTTCATTCTGATCTACTGGAGGAAGATCATCAATACGGTTCGGTAAAGAAGAAGGGGGTGGTGCAGAGTTTCCTAAAACAGCTTTTACATTGTGATTGGTTTTTGGGGGATGAAGACGACATGAATTGCATATAAGCTGCCCCTCTTTGGCTTCGTTAATATCTATTCTTTTACAAAGTTCTTTTGTAATTTTGCGAAGTACTGACATATTCAAATTTTTGCAGTGTCTTTTTTTACTAAAAGGATTACAACACCGAATAAAACGGAGCCATTTTACCTACTTTTTATAGTATTTTACAGCTAAGTATTTTTACAGACTTCGATTGAAAGTTTAAAATATAATAACGTATGTTCGATTAAGCCACTTATAAAGTTCATTCGAGAATGCTGTTACTAACTAATAAACTTGTCACTTATGGAAAACACACTGTCAGTGAGAAATTTAAAGGTATATCCAATAACGCGATCACGTGAGGAAATCAATTTTTTTACAGACACTTATTAAAAGCTTAGAGAAACTATTTGTGTACACTACATGTAACTCTATTAATGCTGACTAAGGAATATCGTACTCAACTCTGTCAACAACAATAGTGTCCAAAAAGCATAGTAGAATTGCACATCAGTGTCTGCTTGTACCAAAAATTTGTTTATCGACACCGCTGGATTGAGTACACTAGTCCGAGACTGCAGCGTTGCAGCGGTGCATTGTTTAATAACAATGTTTGCACTACCCGCTTAGCTGCTGCGCGGCACAAGCATTCGACTGGAATGCCGCTCTTCAAATATTCATAACTCGCGAACCAGATGAGTGTCCATCAAGTTCTTTTTTTGAAATGAAAGATAAAAGAAAGAGGAATATTATTCTAAGAAAAAATAAAAAATTAAAAATAGCGAAATTCGTAAAAAATCGAATCAAAAAATTTTTTTGAGTTTTTTTTGGTGAAAATTTTGAAATTTTTTTTTTATCCATATATTATATAAAACAGCATCTTGTTTTATAAAATGCCTATAAGTTTCATTGAAATTCGAAAAAAATTGTCGGAAATATTACAATTTAAAAAAATGTCGACCTCAAATTTCAAAATGGCGTCACGCCCAGAATTTTCAAAATTTTTGAAAATCCTTCGGCCGAAAAACATTACCCATAAAGTATCACAACAACACTGGGTTTCATTGAAATCGATGAGATGGCTGCCAAGATTGATTTTTTTGACGTGGAAAGCGTCAGGGATACTACTTCTTACTATTCCTTCGTGTTTTTTTGTTATTTGGAAAGCGATTTGCTCCTTTATTTGTACACCCAAATGCCACATGCAGACCTGGCATTTCGAAAATAGTACTAGAAGCAATCACCTCAAACCTGCGTTTTAGGGTACCTTTTCACGGAGCTCGAATTTTAATTTTTCATTGAATTAATATTTCACACAGGGTTCGCATCTAGGTTCTCGACCAATCACGTTTACCATAAACCAGCAAAGTATATAGAAATGAATCCTATGTAAAATATTAATTCCACGATTAATTCAGAATCCATGGTCCGTGAAAAGGTACCCTTATGCAGGGGTGGGACTCTGATGCCTTAAATCGAACGGACCTCTCTTTCTACCATCTGCGATAGACAACGAGGCGCGATCGTAACCGAAACGATGGTTTCGAAAGCTCTCTTTCTATCGTATATGGTAGACAGAGAGGATCTCATAGTTATGAAACGATAAGCACGACTTGTCGTTGGCAACCATCGGGCCCTCTCTGTCCACCATATACGATAGAAAGAGAGTTTTCAAAACGATCGTTTCAACTTTGATTGCACCTCGTTGTCCATCTCACATGGTAGAAAGAAAGGTCCGTTCGATTTACGGCATCGGAGTCCCACCCCAGGACTGATATAATTCGAACAGCAGACGTTACCACCGTTGGAACCGTCGTCTTGTGTATCTCCACGCGCTATAGCGATTCTAGCGCCCACAAGTGTCAGTCGCCGTCCCCATACTTGTAAGTGAAAGCAATTATATTTAATGTTATAATTTATATTTAATAATATAATAGTAAGAACATTTAGGAATTACGATCAGACTGACTAAACTTAATCTCAGTATTAATTCTCTAAGACTAATAATGATACTGATTTTTCTCAACTTGTTCTACACTGAAGTTTATAATGTTTATAAATGTTTAAAAGAATTCACGTTATCAATCAATGAAATTTTATTTTCAAAAATATGGAGTATATTGTATATAAAACTACAAACTAATTTTTATTTCTAATGTTTATTGCTATTTAGGTTTAAGTATTTTGAATATAAACGTTATTTAAATTTAAAAACAACAAATAAAAGTTAAGAATGAACGTTCACGTAAATTCTCCTATTCTCGGTAATATACGGTAATGTTCTCCGTTACCTTCTCCAAATTTAAATTTACAGATTTAGATTTACAGATCCGCAAGTTGCGGACTTGCGCAAGTCATGAGTTGTGAAAATAGACATTTTTCCGTCAGCGGAAAAATCTCTGAATGGCGGTCATTTGAATGCTCGATTTTTTTTAAATAGAAACTTTCATGTTTTTCAAATTATAGGCAAGTTTATTGAGCTAAAAATAATTACGGATGAATGTAGACGATGAATCAAATACATTTTTCAATGTTTTGACGAACAGTAACGAGCACATGCGAAATCAGCTGATTTCTCTCAAATAAGTTATGTATGCATGAGTTTCGGATGTTACCTGATTTGTATCGCTCTTTCAACAAAATAATTTTTTTTGCACAGAAGATAAATGTAATCAGTAGGGAGATTTTGCATAGCGTTTCGTAGGTTACAGTAAACGCTAAACGATACGCTAACGAACGTCGGATAGCGGAAGACGTTAACGCTAAACTCGTCGAGCATGCGCAGAAACGTCATCACGTGACTTTAGCGTTTACCGTATGCTACGGAACGATATGCAAAATCTCCCTAATATTTGTTAACACAAAAATTTTATGCTTTTGCAAACAACAGCCTTTATAAGACTTACGGCACACGTCTTTACGAAAGCGTAGGCGGCATAACCCCAAACATAACATGATAATTTATTACGTTAACAACTGTCAGAAACACTTACCTTATGTGCACGAAAATATTAGTTTGTTTGAGAAGCGAGACAAGACAGAAAACACCCGAAACTCATGCATACATAACTTTGACAGAAATCAGCAGATTCGGCATGTGCTCATTTCTTTTCGTCAAAACACTGAAAAATGTATTTAATTCATCGTCTTCATTCGTCCATAATTATGTGTAGCTCAATAAACTTGCCTATTATTTGAAAAACATTAAATTTTCTATTTAAAAAAAATCAAGCATTCAAATTACCGCCATTCGGAGATTTTTCCGCTGACGGAAAAATCTCTACTTTCACTATACTCATGACTTGCGCAAGTCCGCAACTTGCGGATCTGTAATCGTGTGAAAGGGCCCTTATGGTGCAGTCCCATGGCAGACAGGGATGTGCAGTTACGCGCAACTGGAGGGTTTTGAAGTAAAATACCTAAGTGAAGTATTTTACGTAGAAAACAGGTAAAATACCTAGTAAATTACGAACCAAGATGGCGGGCCTGTAGATTTCTGCATAACCTCACTTTTTTGAATTTCTGGTATCGGCATTCGTAAGGGCGTAAGAGTTTTTTTCCAATGTCTATATTGTTAATTGAAACATAATAATATGAACCAGGGATGTGCATTTACGTGTAACTGGAAGTTTTTTACGTATAATACCTAAACGAGGTATTTTAGGGAAAATACCTGGAATACGAAAATACGTTTAGAAAACCTCTGATTGGCTGTCTGATTCGAGGTTTAAATTTCCCGCCTCAGAGGTGGCGCCCTCATACATAGATGAGGCTGTGTTCGAGAATAGACTGGCAGCACTAGTACTGACAGTAGTTTTTTAGGCGTTCGGAAACCGCTAGCAGTGCCATTGCTGACAACTGTAGCAAAGATATTAATGTGGGAATGAGGGTTAATGAACAACAGTGGTTTTTTCACAATAACTATTTTTAATGAAAATACTGAGAAATATGTACATCAGCGTAACAAGCATCTTCGTCGTACTCGATCGGGCGTACATGATCGAACTGCCCCTTCCGTTGAGAGGACTGGGGGTCGCATCCCTCAGCCCTCCCTCTCTTACGCGTTGCCCCTGGGGACTTACTCCTCACTCACGCCTACGAATTTTTTTACAATTGACTGTTCATAACCTACGCAAAATTCTAGATTCCTACATTAATGATATTCAGGCTGTGGTCACTAGTATAGGCAACCGCGAGGGCACATATTCTGGTCCTGTTTTGCGGGCTCGTTAGATGGCTCTGTAGATCTTTCCCCGCTACACGTCGCTGAGGGTCCACGTTTCATCTATCTCTCTTACTCCTTCGTAGTTTACCGAACGTCAACACATGTCCGAATTTACACAACCTAACCTGTGCTAACCTGTAAAGAAGTGCTTGAGAGCCGATATATAATTTGTTGTCGAAACTTTTCGACCTGATTATTATCGTTGCAGTACACAGGTGGAAAAAACTAAGAGAGGGAGCAGTATTGAACAAGCAGTATTAAACAAAAAGAGAAAACTTTCATTCATAGAAATGATTAAACGTTTTAAATGAAAACTGCC